>DF240159.1:70484-87508 GCA_000507305.1 Breviolum minutum Mf 1.05b.01
ATTTTTGATATTTTAATAATTATTATTATTAAAATAATATTTTATACATTTTTAAAATATATAATATATTAATTAATTAATTATAATATTAAAAATAAAAATAAATAAATATATAATAATATTATTAATAATTTTAAAAATATATAATAATTATATAAATAATAATAATAATAAATATCAAAAATTTAATAATATATTGGAATTATATATATATTTATATTAATCCTCGTAATCTATTATTTTTTTTTCCTAATAAAATATATTTTAAATTGAATATATTATCCAAAAATAAAAAAATAAATTATAATAAAATATAATTATATAATAATTTTAGAATTATATAAATAAGTATATATATATATATTTAGTGGTGGGTAAAAAAAGATTATTTATGTATATTAGAATTAATTTATATTTAATTTATATATAATAATTTTATTTGATTATTTAAAATTATATTTTTTTGTTGGCGGTTCTCCGTCGCTGTCCTGTTTTCGTACCAGGAAAAACATGTTCACTTGGAGATGTGCTGTTTTCAAGCCGGAAGTCATATAGTTTATTGGTCATGAACTACTGGGTGGTATGTTATATATCCTTTGCAATGGAGGAAATTGTGATATACTGATATACTCCCGAACACTGGACCTCAAAAATGATGGTTCGGAAGAGGAAATTCCTTTTGACTATGGGGGGATTCCAAATGGATTTTTCGGTGTGCGGCCGCTGGTGTCAGGGGCGTAATGGAATCGAATTGCCTTCCCTAAAACCAACATAGCCCCTGGAAATAGGCCTTCCCAAAAGAAAATTCATCTTCCAACCATCCATCTTCAGGGTTAGTTTTAGGGAGGGTATACTTTCAAAATTCAAGTCATACATTCAAATCCCATGGGATCCAATTGCTACAACATAAATTTCCAAGACTTCACCTGACCATGATTCGTCTAAGTCATGGCTTCCATGGTTGCTGGATGCATGGTTGCCTTGCCCAGCCAATCAAACTATTTACGAATTGCGTGGATCTAAATTTGGGTTTTAGATATAGTTTCAAGACATGGTTGGGATGTTCATGAAGATCTAGAATCTAGATCTAGCTTGGGTTCACCCACCCAACAAGATTCACAACCAGGATTACTACATTTTTTGAAGATCGGGACTCCCCAACCTAAACCTTCATTTGAGACTGTTACTGGATGAAGGGTAGATCCAAATGGTAACCTCAATCACACCTGGAACCCTTGGTTGTTTCAATTGGATGATTTCAAACCTTTACATAGGAAATGGTTGTTTCACCAAACATCCATTAAAAAGTGGTTGTTTAGGGTACCACAATTTGACAATAATCATCATCCCACTCTCATCCCATCAAATATCCGCCTCGCCAACAGAAGTTCCATCAGAAGTCTCCTCCTCGCGTTTGGCCTCACATAACGGGGTGAGACAAAAAAATGTTCACCGAACCAGGTGTAACAAAAGTGGTGGTTTCAAGCCTTTTGAAGAATATTAGCAAACATGCACCATTTTCCAAAAGATAGGTTTAAAATGGACAAAGTAAATAAATCTTTGAAACCACCACCTACATCACATTGGCACCTGGGTGTATACAACATCCTTTGATACGACAATCAAACAAAAAAACACCTGCTCTATGGAGAAAGAATCTTAGGAATACTTTAGGGTACAATCTAAGCCAATCTTGCCATACATTGATTCGGGAAATGATCTCACAGGGGGCATGATTAGGCATTGTGTCCAGTGATTTGCAACCAGTTTCAATAACACCTGCTGTTTAAACTGTCGGTTCACATGTTGACGTCCAATCCTGCTGACCAGTTGACCTAACAGCTATTTCAATTTGGCGGTTTCAATTCAAGAAATCTTGAACAATATACATAAACACATGCATCATTTCCCCAAAGAGGTAAACAACATAAACAGTTTTTGGAACCACCTAGTAATCCAGCCATTCAAGGCATCTGCTCCAACCCAACCTGAAAAAAAACACCTCCCGTGAAACTGCTTTTATTCGGGCAGCTTGAAAACAAACCCTTGACCAGCTCTGAGAACACTGTAGCAGCACCTTCAAAGGGGTGCCAAATGGTTCCTAAAGGGTTTCAATTCACCATCCCTTAGGGTTGAATTGGCACCCCTTTGAAGGTCCAGGTACCAGCTGATACACCCGCTGGACACGAGCGTACTGCCTTAAACATGCCAGAGACCTAAACTTCAAACAATTATCACCATTTTACAGCCACTTCCACACCACAAAGGAATGATCCAACATGGCTAGACTCTAGACGTGAGGTACTCAGGACGAAGGTAGCCACAGCAAATGACCAAGTGCATGCACCTCTTGAATCTGGCATATCTGGCATCTTCATCCTCCCACTTAACTAATCAATAGGCTGCACCCCAAGCCAATCCACTTGAACCATTAGTGTGTTGTGACCTCTTCTTCGGAGATCCGAGGAATGCACTCGTAGGATGCTGGACTGATCACCCGAGCGATGGCATCAAAAAATATCTGTCCAAAACGTTGGGCAAGTGCAACGAACCAAAAAAAAGCTCAACAACTTGACGCATCTCTTTTGAGTATTGGCCAACTTTCACTTTGCTTAGGACGACTTTTGGCGTTCAAACGATGTTGACAACCTCAAGAAAAAACTTCTTTGAGGACATCAACCTCGTTTGAAAGCCAAGAATCGGAAAAGACTGGAAACTTCTTCGCTACTCAGTGCACAAAAGCTGAGGTGATCGGGATTCAGCAATTCTCCCAGGAAAAGTTGGAATGCATCTGTACCAGCAATGTCGATGTTCCCATTGTCCTTCCGGTTGTTTGTCGAAGGCAGAGAGAAATATCAAACATCAACTCACGCTGGAAACATCAGTATCCAGCAAACAGCCCCATGCCAGGCGAAGGAATAAGGGGGCATTGCCAGAAAAAACTGCCAAGGCTTTTGACAACTATTTGGCAAAGGAAAGCTGTTTCAAAGACCTCCTTCAAACAAACCGTCAGGAACCATCAACCGCTTCCAGGGTATGTGCTGGAAGGCATGGCCATCTCGGTCACAACTTCCATCTTGGTAACGTTCTTCATAGTGGGCTGCTCGGCTGCTCTGTTTCCATTGCATCGACATTTGTGACAGCATTGTCACATTTGTTCGGCGATTGGTGGAAAGATTTTTTCCCCAGCAATGTGGGTTATGTGATCAATTTCAAAGATTTGTAATACCATGAACTTTTTGCAAATTTTGAGCCATATTTACCCCATGTAAGGTGCCGAATCACGTGGTCAACTCATGGGAGATGTCTACATTTGCGGCTTTGACATCATGGAACATTCATACACTTCCAACAAAATTAAACATGGAACCTGAACATGAACCAGTGGAAAAAGGAGCTTGGACCAAACTTGGAAGTCTTTTATAATTTATAACATATCTTCAATGTCAGGGTTTCATTTTCTTAACAGCCCCTCTTTTTTTCGGGGGAAAAAAGGTGGCACTTTGTGAACCAAGGAACGCTGCTCTTGGCCAGCAACTGGAACTGCCACGCCAAGCGTGGATTCGGCGCCAATGAAGCATCGCCACTGCCAGCATCGTATAACGCCGCCAGAGCCGACAAAATTTCGTGCTCGTGCATGCCGCCACCTGGTGGCGGCTGCCAAGCAGAAGTAATTTTAGGTACAAAGGAAGCATGTAACATGATTTCTGTATGCGCTATGGGAAGCTGTAAAAAGTTCTTACTCAGCCAAAGGACGATGAAATAAAAGTTCAAACTTGTACTTTGTCCCACTAAATATACATGTAGTTCCCCGAAAACTAACATGGAACGTTTTGTAAACCATCCTTTTCAGGTTCCATGTTAGTTTTCCGGGGTGCAGTTCCCCCAAAAAATATAAAGCGTTGCCAGTGGCTGAATAAAGATTTTTGTGCAGAACACAATTTAACAGTGGAAAGGCCAGATCCTTTAACCAAACACCGACGAATCCCTCTGAAACGATCAACAAAAAGGTACCCCCAGTGTAACTTTAAAAGAAACCATCTTTACTCATGGAATCCAAGTATGAAGTTGCATGTTTGTAGAGACTCAATCAAAATCTGCTATTATAAAATCATAGAAATAATCTGACCTGGAATGTCGAAACAAATGGATTCCCCTTCCAAAACAAGCTTTGTAAGCTTTACAAAGAGCAGGGACGACTTTGTGGTTTCATTTTTTGCAAGATTCATCTATATTACCCACCCAAAAAAACGCTATTGATAGTATTATAAGGGAAACAACTCCAAGTTCTCCATGAGTAATCCAATCCCACAGGGGCTGGTTGCATGGTTTATATATGCCTACATTTGGCGAAAAAACATGTGGTAAATGTAGGTAAATATACTAGTCCCATGGATCCCATGGGAATGGCCCCGTGTTTGGAACCCAACTTTTTTCGGATATTCATCGAGTTTCTCGCCTGGCAAGCGTTCCGCTTCACGTTCCTCTTCACGCTCGTCCTCATCCTCCGCGGTGCGTACCGCCCGCGCCGATAAGCACTGCCCTGACAGGCACGGGGAGGACCTCGTTCACCTTGAAGCTGAAAGTTTTTAGGTTCATGTTTTCTGTTGTTAAATTTGCGCTACGATGCGTTCAGAAACTGCAATTCGAGGGAGCAGTATTCTCTATTAGGCCTCTAAGATACTGAAATTTCAGGACCTTTCAGGGCAAATTCAAGATTTCACTGAAATAGTCGTAGTAACCTTTTGCTTGTCGTGGTAACCCCCTCGTCTTGATTTCACTTGTGTTGACGATTTCCTTCTAATAAAAATCTTCAGTAATTTTTTAGGAACTTCAAACTCAAGATCTATCAAGACTAGTTGGTGGTTGAATTTCAACCCATTTGAAACATGTTTGTCAAATTGGATCATCATCCCCAGTCATCGGGGTATTTGAAACCACCACCTAGATATATATAGATATATACATGTATAATATTACGCATACTATCTACAAGTAGCTAGGATCGCTACTTGAAAATTCTGGAAATAAATCTTCCGGTCCAAACCCCCAAACAATAATTCACCAGAAAACATAATCATTTGTTAAGGGAGTGTTAACCACCATGATCCCTTAACAATCCCATGATCACATGAAACCTTGGCCGAGGATCTATACCAATGTACTGCACTGGTGGCAGAGACTACGCAGCCGAGACCACGTTGATAGCAGAAAGCCACACTGGACATGGCTCGTGACACGCCGTGCTCAGCAGCTTGAAGGATGTACCTCTTGATGATAACAACAAGATTGCTGACACACGAACAAAAAAAACAAGCGGATACTTTCCATTGAATACTGGTTGTTAAATAGGGATCCTTATGTCACTTACAGAATGTCATGGTTTCTTATATTCCCCATATAACTGGGTAGTATTTCATCCCCCATAAACCCTAAACAACCAGGAAAACTGAAGACCTCATCACATTTTCAGAAGGACAATTTCCTTGACTCAATCTTTTGGTTTTCATCTCTTCCGCCTGTTTGAATGAAAGAAATCATTCAAGTAGCATGTGTGACATCAGATCCCAAGTTGAAACCTCCAACATTTTGTACAAGTAGTGAAGACACAACTAATAAGTATATCATATACTGTCAATACTATACCTGGCATGCCTTTGTACAAACATCAATCAATATGTTCACCAAAGAAATTTCTCTTTGGTGTTCCAAAACAATGGAAACAACTGGGTCGGCCACTTCACCGTACTTCACCTAACACCACGTCCTGAATTGACATTTCCATCCATGTCCGGTGTGGCTTTTTGGCTCCCCAGTTCCAACATCTTTTTTTGTCAAAAGGAGTTTTCTCATCTTTTCTTCCCCTTCCCCTTCAACAACCCCATAACACCAGAACAACCAGCACGACCGAGGTGTCATTACATTACCCAAAACAAGGCATGATTATCATGGAAAATCACTGAAAATTACCAGCAACATGTGCTGCTTGTTTCATGTTGGATCCTCCCCCGGTAAAAAATGGGTCCCCATTTTATGATCCCTCACAGTAGCAAGCCACAACGGAAAGGCTACACCCCAACCCCCCACTAAACACCCCCCTTCACTCATCAAGCAACGGAAAGGCTGCAGCTTCATCGAGGCTTAAGGGCCTCTGCAGGGAACTTCCCAATGCTCTCAGGACACCTTTACGTGGCCGCAAATTCCTTAACAAACAACACCCGCAAGCTTGCCGCTTTCCGCGTTGGGGTTGGGGAACAACCCATTCCCGATTTTTCAATTTTTGAACACAAGGGGTCAGTTGGTTGCGTGGAAAAAGGCACGGGTTGAAAGCCTGGGAGTTTTCACCGATTGTGGTTGAACAACTTTTTTGATTTCCAGGAAATTTCTTGACTTGACAAGATTGGTGTGAGCTACAACAAAATAAAACAAAAACAACTGCGGATGGGTGGCGATATTCATTGGATGGTTGATTGGAGTTTTGCTGAAAAAGCATCCTGTCCAATATGGTGAAATCCGGTACAAGCTGAAGATTGTCCGGAGGGTCATGATGGATAGAAGCATTGCATCACCCTGAGTGATATCAGACCCTTTCACCACAGATCGTCGTTCATATAAGTCAATATATTCACCATCCCAACCCACATGGGGAAATTCCGAAGGGGTACCGGTACCATCTTATATATTCATTCAATGATCATTCTCTGTTGAAAGATTTCCCAGTCGATACAAAAAAAAGAGAATGAGAAACTCCTCCATCAAAGCGGCTTCGCTATTCCTTTGCCAACTTGCCTCAAAGACCATCTTCCATCACAGATTGCTTCATGACATGTATTTCGAATGCCCTTTTCTTTGGGACACCGCACCTACCGTTGATGGAAGAAATCCTGCACCACCTGGGATGTATTAAAACCGTGTAAACAATGGGATATCTACCATATCAGCTGGTGCAGGATTTCAGCCATCAACAGTATATCAAAAATAGTGGTACCCCCAAATCATCCATTTTAATAGGGTTTTCCATTATAAACCATCCATTTTGGGGTACCCCTATTGTTGGAAACCCCCATATCAAAAAATCTACCATCCGCAAATCTCCACGGAAACCCACATCCCAAGTATCAAATGCAAGCAGGCCAACGCTAAAGCTCCTGAAATCATGTCAACAGTGAGGAGTGGAAGATCTGCACAGCTTCAACGTGAATTTCCCCCCCACGTGGTTGGTGCCTTGTCCTTTGATGAAGCGTTTCATCTAATATATGGGAACTAAAAAAGTGTTTGCAAACACCATCCAGCCCATTGGCATACATCTTTTTAGGGTTGACCTCCCCTTTGACTTCAATTTCCATATACTCAAATTACAGTAATAAAAACTGAGCACTTGAGTTCACCCAAAAATATACAGAACGCTTCGTGAAGTAACACTGCAACAACTACATATAAGTCAAACGGTACTAAGTATACCTGGCTTCGAGTTGTTTTATTTTGGGGATGCTAAACTATACTATAAAACTTGTGAAGAAATAACGTCCATCTAGTTTCAACATTGAATACCGTGAGTATACAGAATCGAGCAAACTGGATAAGGACCATCAAAACTTCCTACCTACCACATATCAACTTAAAAGACCTTGCTATGTATCATCTGCATCTTATAGTACTTTTCTTTCCCCTATTGGAATCTCATAAAGTTACCTTATACTAATCATCTCATGTTGTGGTTTTTCTCTATCCAGCTTCCACATCATCACTAACCATAGGATCCATGTGAGGTACATGTACCTCCCATACATGGATCCTATGGGTCATGTATCACCCTTCTCCACCCCTCACCTTGTATGTTGCCCAAGTCCGCAGAGACTTGGAGGTGAAACAAACCTACCCAGCTCATAGGCTTGGAGCTTGCTGCATGATACGTCCAGCAGGTGGTGGCGTTGGGGTTGAGTCAAACGAAACTTTTGAGGGGTCATATTGCTTCAACAAAAATATGGGAGAATCGCAATTCAACGAGAAAATCCAAACAAAATAGGGCAAAAAGAAACAACAATCCTTGCAAACAAGTATCGACTGAATAAGTTTTCTTTACTTACTAAATAATTGGCTGTTTATCATCACAAATCCACACACATCTCCCGCCCCCAAGACCACCTCAACTCCCACCCGGGTTTAACTCCCCTCCCAGCCAGCCAAAACGCCGGCGCCTTGTGCCGGTGAAGTCAACACGTTGTGACCAATAAACTCAGCACCCGCCTGGACATGCCGGGCGTGTAACATCGCCAAGGCAAAGTGGACCTCTCGCAGCGGCAGGTGCGGTGACTGGTGGTGGCTGCTGGTTGGTTGGTGGCTGGGAACCCCGTTGAAGGGTGGTGGTTTTGTAACAACAAGGTGGGGATGAAAATTGTTAGGTTAATACAAAACATGTCAACATCTAGTGGAAAATGAAGAAACTGATGATTGTTTGTGAAATTTTCTTTGATTGCTTTGAATTTTTCGGAGCCCCAAACATTTTAGATATCATTCATCTCGCATGAATGCGAGAAATATATGGAGGGATTTTGAAAGGGATCCTTTTGGGTCAGGGGTGGAATATGGGTGGTTTCCAAAAATAGTGGGTTTTCCCCCCCAAATCATCCATTTTAATAGGATTAATAGGGTTTTCCATCATTTTCACCATCAGATTTTGGGGGTTTCCCCCCCTATTTTTGGAAACACCCATATACACCCATTTTTGGAAACACCCATATTTCAGGAGGGATTTTGAAAGGGATCAGGGGTGAAATCCCTTGGAACTGTTGATTGTTACCATCGTCAAAACTTTTCAAAACTGTCCCCCCAAAAACCTTGGTCGTGCGGGCCTCAAAGCTACCATGGGGTGGAACCCCAGGTTTCCTTCATTTTTTAGTGGTTATAACACCCCTTTTTTGGAGGGATTAAAACAAACACCTTCATGTTTCATGGTGTTGTGGTGCCAAGGGTATCTATATAATATATTGATCAATTCATATTTTGGAATAACATCCTCTGCTGTCACATCATAATTTAAGTAGCTTTTTTTTGTGGCAGTTGTCCCACAGGTCATTCATGTTCGAAAGATGTGGGGGAAATGATGTACTTTTCTATACCCCAGAAAGACCAAGGACCATTGCTGGTGCATTGGCAAAACTTTTGAAGCAAAGTGACTTCTCATAGAATGCCTATCATTGAACGGCAAAATGGGTGCGGTTGGGTGGAACATTACGTTCATTCCATGTGGTGATAACTGTATAGCACATAGCCTCCCACCCTTGAGTGCGAGCAACCTTGTACAAAACATTGACTCAGAGTTTTGGGCACCCATCATCACCAAAAATGTGTTCCAATTCCTTTTGAAGTCCTCAAATCATTGAAACAAATAGGCTCGGAATGCCAATCAAACAAACCCCCCAACACAAACCCATGTTCAACACCTCTTTGGCCCCATTGCAAACCCCAAAGCAAATTTTCCATCAATTTCCACCTCCACTTTTTTTTGTTGGGGGGGAAATCCCATATAAACCCACACTCCATCCGAGCCGAGCCTTCGAATACATCTGGGCTTGGTTGCTGGAACCTTAGGGTCATGCGAATGCTTGGGCTCGTGACCCCCACCGTGGATGACGTTGATATGTTGGGAATTCCCTGGGAATCCCAAGCTGAAACCGTTGAAATTTGGTCAATGTTAGTGGCATCCGGGGTGCGGGGAAAAGATCCAATTTATAACTCATAAATATAGCTTTCCTCCAGAGGCCTCTGGATAAACAATTGGAAAGCACAAAACGTTTTGACAAGATGCCGCATGAAGTAACTAATTTTAAAGGGAATTTTCACGGAGAGGTTAAGCAATGTCAATTTCCCCAAATCAAACCTCAATGAATATCTTTCAGAAAAACACATCCGGGAGGAAACCATTCACAATATACAATTGGCATCTCTGGGTCCAATGATTGTAGGTCTCGGTCGCTGATTCTGTTGTCAGCACGGAAAAGGGAAGCTCGACTTCGCGATGAGTCATAACATTATCATACCATGAGCCCCCAAAACCATGAAAAATAAAGGTGTTGGCCACCTAAAAACCAGCTTATTTACCATAAAAACCTCTAAACATGTAGGTTTTGGGGGGCCCATGGTGTATACACCACCGAAAACAAACATGATAATGGAAAAAAATGGAAAAATAACCATGAATGAAGATGTATCTCCTAATTAAAAAATGGTGATTTTCTGACATCATGTTAGTTTTCAGGGGGGTACCCTCCCTGAAAACTAACATAGCACCTGAAAATAGGGTTTCGAAAAAGGATAGTAGTTTTCCCACCACCCGTTTTCAGGGGCCATGTTGCTTTCATTGACTGAATGAACACCAAACTATACCAAACTGATCAAATCCTCATAACTGACATGGCATAACTGAATATGATTTTGAAATATTTTGGATATGCAGCAAATGTATAATTTGTTGTTTCAAAATACCGAGTTACCCCGAAGTCTTGAAGGACTTGAAGGTACCAGCTGTGTTGGAATCTCCGGCATCAAGACAACTCTGTCGCGGGGAGTGTCTGCATCGAAATCCTGCCTGGACCCGGCGTCAGTGGTGCTTGCATCGGACATCCGTATCATTGGCAAGCCGGCGAAACAATCTTATGTTGTTTACAGGAAGGTCTTAAGCTAAGATTGACTACGTTTGACCAAATTTATGACATGATCTATTCAAAAATCAATGCGTCAACAAAATCAACATGAAGAGGGGCCAAAGTACAAAAACACAAAAATGGTATCTCCGACTGTTCGGCATTCTATCCGTTTTCAAACTTTTTCTGATATTTGTGCGTCATCTCTATCATCATCGACCGCTCACTTCATGGAATGATTCCCCACACATCCAAACGCCCCCCCTTGGTCTCAGATGTTTTTTTGGTCCAGAAAAACTAACCTAAAACACCCAACTTCAGGAGGTATTTGGAGGAGTTTGGCATAATCACCTGAAACAACCCTAAAAATTGGAGAAACCCTGTATCACCAAGGGACTTGCTACCTGTCATTTTTTAGGGTTGATTTTCCCATGTAACAAGGTCCTTATGGTGGACCCCGTGTAAGGATAGTATCCCACTACAATTTACATAACGACATCCACACCATTCCAAGAAAACGACCTGTACTCAGTTGCAGCACCATCTCCAGGCATCGGCGAATGTGCGAATGGAATGAGACCCAGTTGGTGACAAAGGCTGTTGCAACCTCACTTTTCAGGAGGGGGCCCATAACTCCACAGGTAGGGGGTGAAAAAACCAAGTGAAACCCATCTATTTTCGGCCATTTATGGGGATTATAACTCCATTGACAACTACAAGTAGTAGGGACCCATTATTGCAGTGATTTGCTGCTGATGTTGGTTGCGTAGGAACAAATCTGGGAAAACCGGTCAACCCAGTGCTCCTTGTTCTGGGCAAAGTACCTCCTCCTTCAAATCTTTCAAATGCCTACTCTTCATCAAAGAAACTCCCCTCAATACTGGATAACTAATCTTATCTGGTCCTCAGTCCTCTCTTTTCCTGAACACTTTTATGGAAGTAATCCCATCCCGCTGCAAACTGGATCATTTCCCCAAGTTTCAGGGCAAAAATACAAAAAAATGAAACCACCACCTAGATTTCAGAAGCTTAGCACATTGCACATCTACATCTGGAGGTAAGTAATCCCGCCGTAAAATTGAGCACTTTATCCTAAAGACCAATCATTAGCATCAACACCCCCTATAAGGATAACACACCGAACCCTTTACACCGAGCTTCGATGACTCGCGAAGAACAAGGCCATGCCGCGCAGTCCCATGTTGCCCCGTCCGAAGCGTGGATTTGTGGTGCTTTCCGAAGCAGTGTGGATCTGTGGATCGGTATATAAGTCATCCACACCTATCCGCGGTTGGAGGAGGGATTTTGGGATGCCATGAAACCCGTGAGAGATTCCCATTGTAGGATAATTGTTGTTATATATATAGTGAACTATTCCATGAAATTGGTTGACTTTTTATTAGGTAAGTTAGTAGTTAGTCAAAAAAGACGAGTTCACATGGATCCTGTGGGTTTGGATTGTGGTGATGGTTGTGGTTGTGGTTGTGGTTGCGGTTGTTGCTGTTGTTGCTGTTGTTGCTGTTGTTACTGTTGTTGCTGTTGTTGCTGTTGTTGCTGTTGTTGCTGTTGTTGCTGTTGTTGCTGTTGTTGCTGTTGTTGCTGTTGTTGCTGTTGTTGCTGTTGTTGCTGTTGTTGCTGTTGTTGTTGTTGTTGTTGTTGTTGTTGTTGTTGTTGTTGTTGTTGAACATCGAAACTAGCTATCCAAGACGCAATGACTGAAATATTGAATGTTCTCCGTTGTTGGTGAAGGATTAATAAACTTCATAAACAAGTGGAGAAAGTACTGACTGCCCCAAAACAGAAGAATACGGTATACAAGGAATCATACCTTCCGGAAAACCAACATGACAATGGAATATCCACCATGAATGAAGATGTATTTCCTGTTGAAAATGGGGATTTGCCAATGTCACGTGAGTTTTCGGGAATGTCATTACCGTCTGCACAACTTCAATTTCATGAATCTAACATCATTCTAGCTTCGAACTTTCTTGAATCTAGAATCATCCTTAGCTTCTCAATCTCTTGGATTTATATAAAAAACAACCATCCTTAGCCTCTTGATCTCTTTCTCTAAAACATGAATCTTACTTATATTTACAACTAATATAACCCTAGAAATCCAAGTCCTACATACATTTTCAGGGTAAACAGTCCTTGCTTTGGGTGTCCCCCCATACCAAAAACACCAACCTCAAGTTTCGCCCATCGCCCCATTGATCCATAGGGCACCTTGGATATCCACCACAATTTGCTCAGCGCTGGAAGCTTCAAAGGTGAAATGTGAGAAGGCATGGGGTGTATTCCTGGCTGGTTGGTTGTTTCCAAAAATAGTGGGTTTTCCCCCCAAATCATCCATGGATTAATAGGGTTTTTTGATTATAAACCATCTATTTTGGGGGAAACACCCCTATTTTTGGAAACACTTAGATGATGGAACCGTCAATGGTTCCATGGATAAGGACACAAACCTGGAAAACCTTTCTGGATGTGAAGTTTTTCCACCAGGTGACTGGATGGAAGGAATGGGGAAATGGGATGGAACCCCATGGGAAGTCAGGAGATGGAACCGTGATTTTTGCAATGGATGGAAAAAACCTTGCCTGGATGTGAAGTTTTTCCCCACATGACTGACTGGTTGTTTGACAGTGTCTTTAGATGCCTTCCCGAACATGACAGGGTGTCAATGTTCAAAAAACGTTTAAAGAAGGCACCTCAAGTTCCACCTAGCAAGGTGGAACTAAAAAGCCACTAAGACCTTTGAAACTCTCCCATCGTTGGGAGGTCATTGAAAAAAACACCTTTAAAAAAAAAGGTTGCCCACATGAAGTTTAACATAGCCCCTGAAAAGTTACCTTCCCAATAGGAAAGTACTTGTAGTCTTCCAACCAACATGTTTCAGGGTCTATGTTAAACTTCCGGGGTGTAGTTGGTTAAGCATCCCAAAAAAGGTCACCACCAGAACTGCCAGGAAGAGATTTTTTCATTTCAGATGGGGCATTTGTTGGTTGATTTTGTTTCCGGTAGGTCTTTGTCTGTGGCCAAGATTTGGAGATTGTCAAACATTCACTAAGAGCACAAGGCTATCGAAGGTTCATATAATATAAGGTGCTTCTATTCTTGGTCAGTTTGATTGACGTGGCTAATTCAGGGATCAACTTCTACCGTACCTGAAATCTCAAGTTGTTGGGAATATGTCGAAGGAACCGAACTTATGGAGTGGGCATGCCTTATATATGGAAATATAAAAAATCTTTACGAATCATCTTTCATTTCCAAGAAAAAAAAACATGTTTTTTGGTGGTGATCCCTACTTTTGAGAGGCACCCCATAACCTGGCCGCATTTGAAAAGGTCTTCAAAAGGATACCCAATCACCCTGCGTAAGGCATCAAAGGTGCCTCTATAGGTGAACGGAAGATGAAGGGGGTTCATCTTACCATGTTGGACTTGGAAGAATTCTGAACACCAAAAAAAAACACCCTGACAATTCTGCTGGTGACCTTTTTGGGATGGTTAAGTGTCCCTTTCAAAGGTTAAGTGACCTCCAACTGGGCAAGGTAGGAAACCGAACTGGAAAAAAGTCTTTGAAACATATCACTTGGGAACGACACATCCCCATGTTGAAATATTTTCTTATTCTGGTCCTTCAAGAAATCAGCACATCTCATTTTGTTTCGCGGGGTCCTCACTACGTCATCTGCCACAAAGCCGGAGTTGCTGGAATGTTTGGTGAAGCTACCATCCAAATACGCCTCCACCTCAAAAAAGATGGCATGGCTATCGGACGTGAAGGGACCATGATCTAGTAATGGGCTGGATATTTTTTTGGGGCTCCAAATAGCTTTAGAAATATCACACTTTGTCATGCTTTGGAAGTACAACTTGTTAGGAAGGCATGTTTATGAAACTAGCCTGGTCAACGGAGTCAAACGCGACTGTCAAGCAAAGTAGCAAGACAAGATTCATGTTCCCTATATCAGTTCCCTATAACCCACCATTCCAACGTTCGTTCCCAGGTACTGCAAAATCTCGGCAAAGAGTGGAACCATCGCGATCAGGCAGTTGCAGGACTGAGGCTTCTAAGAAATCCTGGCTGCTTGGATGTCCCGTTGGAAGTTAGGATCAATGGTTAGGAAGTGGGTTATAACCCACATACAGATGGGTTTTTATTGGGGTTCTAACCCACTGATCCTAACCTGTTACTAACTTTCTGGAACATCCAATTTTAGGTTGGTCTTGTGGGGCTAAGCTATTCGAGTTGGATGGTGGTTTGAACTACCCCAACCCATCTGAAAAAACATATTATAGGGATTACAGGGATTATATACAAGTATAAATGGATTGTAGGGATTATATCAAATAATCAGATGGTGGTTTCAACCCATTTGAAAAATCAGCTCGTCAAAATGGGTTCATCTTCCCCAAAGTTCGGGGTGAAAAAAAATATTTCAAACCACCAACCAGTTTTAACTGATGGTGGTTGAACCAACCTAGAAGGGGTGAACATTTCCAAAATCATTTGACACTGTTACTGGGAGGGGGAGATAGATCCAACCTATACATTTACATCAATCTCTAGTTTTGAAGGTTGAGTTGGTGGTTGAACCAACCAACCCATCTGAAAAATATTATATAGTTATATCAGTTATATAGTCAAATTGGATCATTTCCCCAATTTTTTCCGGGTGAAAAAAACAAACATCTTTGAAGTTTCACCACCTAGTTTTAATTGATGGGCTGAAAGGCAAATTACTTAGCTGCTCATGATGACAGGGGTTATAGGGTGAACCAACCCATATGGGAAATGCTTGGGTAACCCTACAAGCCTTGGACCTATGTGCAGCTGAGATTATCAGTTGGATCTACCCCCGTAACCAGGTGGATATTTTGCTGACCTCCTGGGATCAAAAGGTCACGGCAGGATTATCACCTGACTACTGCAGGGGTCAATTGATGACACCGAACATCCGAAACATGCACGAATCTTTTATTCGGGAAATCCCGGACGAAATTACCATATATTATTTGTGCTTTTTTTTTTGTGCTTGTTTGATCCCCCCTGGACAATTTTGGGTCACATTTTTAATGACCCCTGAAACTGCTTCAGTAAATATTCCCCATCCATTCAAAGCATCCTGGAATTCAACACCAAACAATACCGAGCTACCACTTTCTTTGGTGGCGAGCAGGCATTGAATCGCTCCGCATAGCTTTTCGCAATCATTTGCCTTTCATGACAACGAAAACTAAGGAGGACTTTGAAAATGGAGAGATGCATGAAGATGTAATATATATATAGTATGTGTTTCTAGCATTGCTGTTTTTAATGCTTATTGCGCGTATATATATATATGTATATATGTGGTAATTTCTGTCTCAAATGATAAAAGTGCTCCAAAGGAAAGAGGAAGCAACTATGTGCTCTGCACATAAGGTTTGAGGAACTGTGATTTTGAGAAACACCCAAGATGCATCATATGTTTCGAAGTGTGATCAAAGTGATCATCAACAATCAACCATCAAAAATTCACAACTAGTCTCGATAAAACAAAGCCTTGACTCCATTGGATACACATTAATTGCAAATCTATCACCTGCAGACTATTTGGCTCCGAACCATTTTTTGTCCATCATGATAGATGGTTCAAGATTCTCGACTTTTTGCTCCCTTTGGTTGATCTGTGCGACATTCTATCAAAACCAGGTGGCTCATCTGGGGGTCCATGTTTTTTTTAACTGAGAGTGAATCAGGCTCCAATTTCTGGCCGCGTGGGCCACAAAACATGGTGGGAACATGACCAAACAAAAACAAAGTGACCAACATTTGAACATAACTTCTGCGCGGTGAGATCCAGTCTGAATGAACATACCGGCCCATATCATCCATGTATGGTATATTTATATACCTACATTTGGTTGTTTTTTAATGGTAAATGTAGGTGAATATACCATACATGGATGCTAATGGGATATAACATATCTGTGCGCCATCCGGTTTCAAACGTATCTGGGCATCTTTGGGTTGATCAGCAATGACAAGTATCATCGCACTCGCGCCTCTACGCAAACGATTCAAGTGTAAGTCGTATCACATGTGATACGTGGATGACATAGATAATAATCACAATTACATGTAATTAATTGGAGATTATTAAAACCAATCTCGACATGCACATGTATATAAATCACAAAAAGATGAACGGTAACACAATACAAACCTAGTTGGTGGTTTCAACCCATCTGAATAATTGAAGGAAGTTTAAATAGAAACTTCCGACAATATGGAGAGTTGAAAAGCAGTAGTAGAGTAGTCAAGTCAGTCGACAGAAGATGCAATAGTCAGAAAGTTAGAAGAAAGAAGATACATCCGCGCCAAATG
>DF240159.1:88011-134812 GCA_000507305.1 Breviolum minutum Mf 1.05b.01
TGACATCCGTCACTCACAGCAATCAATCTCTCCTATACGTTTCCTATTCTTGAAACTTCCGCCACCGCCTTGTGCGGTACTACTGGTATTAGTGAAAGTCAAAATGGGAATCTTCCCCAAATAGGGGTGAAAACAAAAAAACATTTGAGACCACCACGAAGAAACACTATGTCTAAACAGTATGGGATAAAAGGCGCCCCTTCCCACCGTTCCGGGAAGTCATGTGACATCATCACATCGCTCTCAATCGCGGAGTAAACGTCCGGGTCACGGTCGATATAACCTGAAATGGTCGGGCTGTTGTTGTTGAATCCGGAGATGATGTTTGTACACCCTGGAAAACTAACATGGAACCCCAAAAATGGAGGTTTGGAAGATGATTATCCTTGTCAATTTAGTGATTTTTGATAGGTTTCATGTCAATTTTCGGGGGTGTACGCCTTGATGACAATACCCCAATTGACTCACAATAGGCAATTTTGTTTGAAATCGGTCCCCCGCAACAACATCAGCCATAGTACATGTTAAGCATTGTTAAACCGATCATTGAACCATACGGTTGATGAACAAACAGTTTAACCACTTTGGGATGATTAAAACACAAACAGTATCAAAATTATGTAGTTCTGAGGGTGTTTAGGATTGTCAACTTGTGCAAGAGCCTGTTTTGTCCATGAAAAAAACAACACAAACGAAATAAAGATTTCTGTTAAGATTAAGAAAATTGAAACAAGTTCTACAGGGTTCTACACGTCTCTCAAGTGAAAAAAATTGGCACTGAAAGTGGCTGACCAAGCGGAAAGTATGTGCAAATTGTTTCATTGCCATGTTGATTTGCCATATGGTACATTCTTGCCAGGCATCCCTACATCGTTTTCCATTTCATTGCCAATTTATTTACTGTAAAGGACTTGAACATCACTAACCACCAGGCACTATCAGATATGATGAATTGCAAACACATTTTGACCATGCGAAACGTTAATTTTGCTATCGAGTAGATGATTGTCTCTACTGACCAACCTGATTAGCAAGGGCATAAGCTTTAAGTATCAGACTTTTATTCACGTCTCAAAATCTACGTTGCCGTTCTTATCCAAAGCGAATGAAAAATCCAAACCCAAACAATCCACGTATGGCAAAGTTACCTACATTTGTCATAAAGATTAACCAAATTCAGGTAAATATATCATACATGGTTCTTCAATAAGAAACGAATGACATTTTCCTTTCCCTCCGCATTAGCCAAGCCACGCTTCGCAACCCAGTTCCGTCCCAAGGCCTTTAACCTTCCCATCGAAAATGCTGGGAGAAGAAACAGCTTGGTCCGTTATGTAAGGGGGTTATAATACTAGTTGGTGGTTTCAACCCATTTGAAAAATGTTAGTCAAAGTCAAAAGGGAATCTTCCCCAAATATAGGGGTGAAAGAAATATTTGAAACCACCAACCAGTATAGTAGTTTGGGCGTGCCTCGCACTGGTTCACAGTGGGAATCGTGAAGGGTAATACGGTTCCGGGTTCCTTTCGTAAAAATGAATACGTCCCCAGGACTTGTTACTTTTTTTACCCCCCCCCAAGGTATAAAAATCTTACTAAAATTAGGGTGTATCTTTAAACAAAGAAATTGTAACTTACATTTCCCCCCCCCCCGATCGGGCCAATAAGGGGGTAGTGATGAACATTCCATTCCAGTACACTTCACTACATTACATGCCATTACCTACAATCCCCTGCTTAGGAGGGTACCGCACGCTGAAAAAACAGTGTCAAAAAAAACGACTTTTAACCGACCTGAATTTCCCTAATAAAAATGGGGATTCCCGAACTATTTTTTGTTTATATATTTTGTTTGACCTTTTATATCCTATTTGTGATGTCCAGTGACATCACATCATCATCCACCCAAATACTATCTTCAGTTTTGGCTCTTAGCATAGTACACCCCGGAAGATTAACGAATCGAATCTGAAGCCATGATGGTTGGAGCCCCTGATTTTCCGAACTTCCAGGGGGTTTAGTCTCAGGTTCCATGTTAGTCTTTTGGATATGGGTAGTTATAACTTATAACCCCTAAAAATGATGGAAATGTGGGTTCCCATGGTAGGAGGTATTCGCCTGGATGTCTACGGGGGACTACCCCGTGCCCCATATTTTGCGGAGCTCCGAGCCTATGACAGAGTCGCATTGCACCTTTGGCAAAGGGCTCTGTTTCCAAGCGCACCTTGAAGGTGTCTGCTTTTTGCCAACCAACAAAAATAGGTCAGTGTAAAAAGATGTGGAATTGGTTGATTTCTATGGTAAATGAAGGTAAATATACCATACATGGATTGTTTGGAAGCGATCTGGGCAAATCAATTTGAAATCCTTAACCTGAATCTTTCGGCCTCATTTTGGGTAAGGATTCCCTTGCGAAACCACCATTTGGGGAGGTCGCTATAAATTGCCTAGATTTATATACCGTGTTTGAAACTAACAAACGCCCCTGAAAATAGGCCATCCCAAAATGAAATGAATCATCTTCCAACAATCCATTTTCAGGGGCCACCTGTTAGTTTCAGGGTAGTTTCCCCAAGGTTGCAAACCAAAGAAAGGGTTAGAAAACCCTGAGAAAATAGTTGTGGCCTGCTGGCGGAAGATGAGGCTTGACAGTTTCTTTAGGGAAGATTTATGGTACGAAGCAGAAACTTGGGACAAGGATGGTACGAACAACTACACTAGATATAGAGTCATACAACGTCTTGCCTCTTAAAATCAACTGCAACCAAATGACCATGTACGATATAAATATGATGATGTAAGAATTATGTACGACATAATGGTATAGGTACCTTCTACTTTCTATGTAACATGTGTGAATCAAACCAAGAACGCCACGTCCCGAAAAGCCGCCCTCTTCGCCAAGGATCTAAAACCTCTTGACAACTCCAGCTGCGTCTCTGTATGTCCCAACGACGACGGAGGCCACGTTCCAAGGGGCAGAAGGACGCCAGGACACGATCAGACCAGGGATCTGAACGTTGCAGTAATGCCTAACAAGACACAAGGTGCGAGGGAGGGTGCCTCATAGGGAAAATGCTGGTAAGGGGGTCTGTTGGGATGGGTTTGGCCCGGGCTGGCTGTTTAACTCCCCTGTTGGAGCCCTTCAAAGGATATTTTCCCAATATATGGGGTTGATTATTAAGACTACCATCCAAAGCATAGCATTATTTTCCCTATGAAGGACAAAATCTTTATATCATCAAAACTGGCAGCCTGTAATTGCACAAGGAGCTTCCAAACCACCCGCCTTACTTCGGCAGTGTTAAAAACCTTCGTGTCATTTCACTATACTGGTTGGTAAATAAGGCTGCCTATCGCAGCCTTTGATCATTCCAGATACCACCACCGAAAAAACCTCCCTGCAACTAACATGTCGTAACTGCCAGGTGGCCCGATTTCCAAAACAAATCTTCCAAACCAATTCGGATTTTTTTGGGGGTTAGGTTAGGTTATACAAGCTGTTACATGCAGTTTCAGGGTAGTGACAGTAACATTTACATTCCCAGATGTGACTGCACTACACCCGACGTAGTAAGCGCCTTGTGAAAAGCCTCTGTCCAGCGTTCCCGTGGCGTGCTTCGTGACACTGGGCGCAGTACGACTTCGGAGCCTCAATCGACAGACTCGGCTTGGAGACATGAGATGAACGTGGGGGGTGATATGGGATATGAAATGACAATGTGGATGCGCACCCAACGAAAATTACCACTTCGATCTGTTGGGAGTTTTTTTTAAATGGTGGTCCATGTTGAGACATATAGTCAACAAAAACATCAGTCATTGTTCATCTTCCGAATGGCGTTTTTCGTGTGGATGGCGTGCATTCCCGTTCAACGCCACAAGACACAACGAACCACGCTCACGAAGGCAAACCCGAAGATCACCCCTCAGAATCCTCATGCTCAACCTTCACCTGCTTGCAATAAACTTAAACCATCCAAGAGACTACACTCTTCGGCACACATCGTGGAGAGCCATTGTAGACTCGTCCCAACAATACCTTCGATAATGGAAGGGAGCAATCAGGACTAGGCTTATGAGGTTTTGACATTTGGGTGCCAAGACCACTCCAATTGTAGCACATGTTCTTCTCATTGTGACGTTCCCTTCCTTATGAGTAATCACATCCCCCATCATACCTTCCACATGTTACCATCCCCAAAAACCCTTCTCCCGGTTTTTATCAAAAAAACAACATCAACATATATCAACCATTATCAACCATCAACCCCATCAACCCCATGGGTCCACCTTCCCCTTCAACCAAAAAAAAACAAACGCCGCCCCCCTTTGGATCGGACCAAGACACTCATGGCTCGTGCTGTGCCATGTTTTCTGGCAATCCTCGGGTCGGGAGCCCCGGGTGGAACCGGATGCCGGGTGTCAACCACTCAGATTGTTTAGGGCCTAGGGCCACAATTTCCTGGGAAAACAAGCCATACTTTGGGTTGGACATGCTGGACATGTTTCGTGGAAAAATGAGTTGGTTACATTTTTTGTGTAATGTCTAAAAAAATTGGGGTCATATTTTCATGAAACCATGCAGAAAGGGTTAACAACAACTTCTCATGTCCACTATAGTAAAATCATAAATCAACGAATCAACGGTTGTTTTTTTTGTGATTCTTGGTTTTAAGGATCCCTCATTTGGGTCAAAAAACACACACCTGGAACATTTCCAAGAAGAAAACCCAAAGGAATGGAATCAGCTCAACTTCTAACATTCCGATGGAAATAGAATAGCCAATATCTCTGCGGCTCCTGAGACTACAAGTATCCTCCCTGAAACTTTAACAGCGAGTTTACTCCTGAAAATAGGGCCCGAATGCCCGCCTCCAACAGAAAATGAATCATCTTTCCAGTCACCTTGATTTTCAGGGGTGGGTTTTATGTTAGTTTCAGGGAGTCCGTAAAAAAAACTGGACTGTTTTGTATAGTGGAATGTTGTATGTCACAATCATGACGATCGCCGATCACGCCGAAAAAATACCTTGAGAGCCCCCGGCCACCATCACCAACCTTGATCTCGGGCCCAACACATCGACTCTTCCAAGGGACGTTAAAAGAAGTTGCGAATGGATCCTCTGTAGATCTTGTAGAGTTTTTCCTCAGTAAAATTCGAGGCGTTTTTCCGAAACCCCCGGAAGCAAACATCAAAACGCCCCCTGAAAATGGGGGGGTAAACCCCCTGGAATTCCGGAGATTCCGAACTTGGAAACCACCATTTTTAGGGGCCAGCTGTTAGTTTCCAGGGAGTGCAATCTTTTTCATCGAGTCCAAAATTGCATCATTCTTGCAGCTGTTTCAAAACCCGACATAGCAAGCAGGATCCTATGTTATAACCGTTGGGGAGTTGAGAATCACACAAATCACCACACAAACCAGGAAGAAAACTACCCCAAAACATACCCTCCGCAAGACTAACATAGCCTGTGAAAATAGGCCAAAAAGGAACATGTTACGCTTCAGGGAGGGTATCATTCAACACAAATTCAACAAAGGACAGCAGCTTTGATTTGGTGTCTTGGAGTTTTGGTGGCTTGGTGGCACAGCTTACACAAAATACCATCCAGTTTATGTACCTTGACCTACATGAATGGTTGATTTTTATGGTAAATGTAGGTAAATATACCAAGTCCCATGGATGCTATGGATGCCTTAAGTCTTATGTTGGGAAGGCGTTGGAATCGCCGAGTGCTGAAACATCCAACGGTTGAAAACCCACCACTTCAGTAGGCAAAACTTAGGTCCCCGGGACCTAAAGGTTGAACTTTTACTGCGTTACATCTAATTAAAGCCCCACCCAATTTAAAAGGGCTAAGGGTATACGTATAAGGGACTATCAAAGATGTATCAAGTTCAGATGATTTATTCAGGTGGTCATAAACATAAAAAGAAGAGTTCTGTATGATCACAGGTACAGAAATGTTCAATGTCAGTTGATATTAATACTGTTGATGGACAAAATCCTGCACCACCTGGGATGGTTAAAAGCCTATAAATAATGGGATAATCATCATCCTTGGTGGTGCAGGATTTTGTCCATCAACAGTATGACACGTTGTGCATCAAACGTAGAAAGACATTGGGATTGGCAATCAAATTCGATCAACGTCGCTTGAAGGCATTTTCGGCCAAAAAGCTCTTCGGGATCCCCTTGGAATCATCATGAAAACATCTATCTAGTTGGTGGTTGAACCAACCCAATTTGAACAATATTAGTTTCACCACCAATTTGTGAAACGCCCTGAAGTGTTTCCAGCTAGAACCGACGGGTAATGCCCAATTTCGACCACCTTTTTGAATAAACACTTAGGGCTTCACACCTCACAGTTACGCCAAGATGCCAAAGATCAAAGCATCCAGTGATGGTACAGGACCAACAGGATACATTGGCTCCAGCAGGCTCTGTCTTGCCTTTATGCTCCGAACAGATCTCTTGCCTTGTGAACTTCGGTTATGGTATGGTTTGTCACCTTGCCAAGTCTAGATTGAACTGTTTCAGGACTCAAGATGTCAAAAATATCTAGCTTCAAATGTTTTGTGTGTTTGGTGTTTTTTGTGCTGCTGTTCAGACTACTAAGTACCTCCACAGATGTTTTTTTCTCAAACAGTGCTCCTTACATGACATCTCTTTGCGCTCTGTAACGCTCAAGCAGAAACAGCTGTAGGGACGACTGCCGCGCCTCGGAAAGTCCCTTGGAAATAGTCCCGGATTTTCAGTGTACAAACTGGTACACGACCCCAAAGTTTTTTTAACGCCTCACATGTCACATGTACCGAAAAATGAGACTTGAACCACAAGGAGTATATATCATCTGGCCTATGAAAGTTCAGGTTTCATCTTTGCTGCAAAGTGAGTGTAGTTCGAATGTCTTCTGCGAACGTGGTCCTTTTGCATGCGCCCCGTCCCGACACCCGTTTTTTTGTTTTTTTTTTGCAAGGGGCAGGTTGCTGCATATTGCGACATCTTGGGAAACGCAAAAGCTAATGCTTTTTGATGCCCCCTTCGTCACCAGGAAAGGGTTCTGAAGTTCTGATCTGTTTTGAGAACATAACTACATGAACTTTTGTTTTTTGGTAATCCTAGCTTTATCCACCCTCCAAACACCCAACAAAAAATCCACAAGTTTCAAAAAAGGCCAACATGAACGACCTCCATCAGAAACACTGTTCTTAAACAGAAAGAAAAGGTTAAAGTTTTACACGGCGCAGTCCCTACACTACACATTGCTTTATAATATTGACTTTTTACGTTAAACCTTACCTTTTGGATATCAGTGGCCATCTATTTTGACCTCAAGGTAATTGTTGAGATTCTTCCCTTCAACTGGTGAGTCGATTGGACACATCCAGGCATATCACTCAAACCCCCAGGGTTTTTTGACCCTTTCGCACGAGCTCGCTGCAGATTTGGGGTTCTCGGAGCGAAAAGCACCAGCAACCTGGAAGAGATGCCTTTTTAAAACAAACCCCTATTAGTCTAAGCTCTTTACCTCGTTAATTGGAGTGGTTTGAGTCAACTCATGGTTTAATTTCTAGGGCCTACCCCTAAGTAACAGTCCCTTTCATAAGGGGGATCCCAAATATCCAAACCACCAACCCAAACCACCCATTAACCATCAGCTGTTTGAGTTGATTGAAAAACAGGTCAAGATATAACCCAAAGAAGGATTTATTTTTTTGAGTTGCCATGGTAGAATCCGTGAAACACATATCACCAAAATTATACCATGAAACAAAATCCAGGTTATTTATGGTTATTTGGCATCATGGTGCATCTGGTGCTTGGCATCATATGGGCGGCGCGGCGGGCGGCCGCAACGGTGGGGTGTGTATGGAAACACACCGGAAAACGCCATCTGATTGCGACCTGCAACACCAAATCCTTGGTCTTTGAAAGTTGCTTAAACCCCACTCAACCAGAATCCAACAAGTTGAAGAAATTGAAATGTTGGATCCAAAAATGAAGAAAATGATTGTGGCAATTGTCGCAATTGAATTTGCACAAATTCCGGCCTTGCACTTGGGTGAAACATCAGAAGCCAATGCCTTTACCTGAACTGCATGAGGCTCCGGAATGACATTTGGACATCGTTGCGGTGTGTTGCGGTTGCACTTGGGGTTGCGACATGAATGGCCTGACACCAAGCAAACATGTAAGGCGTAAGGTAACAAAACATCAATCGTAAAGTTGATTGACAACCAAAAGTCATGGCCATTCACAAAAATTAGAATAGGATGTCCCAGATTGCCTGTCATACATCTCTGACATGTGAAGTCTCTTGATATATCAGAATCCACGGATTCAAATGGTTCAACCCCAATCTCAACAACCGTTGCATCGAAGGGGATTTTTGCGCAGCCCTTCCAGTTCACAGGAGGGCTGCAGCAGAGTGCGCAGCAAGCGCACTGGTGCGAGCAACGGTCAAGTGTTTGGTTGAAACATGTTCTGACAAAAATGGTTGGAGGATTTGTATCACATTGCGATTTAAAGAAAATACAAATAATACAGTACATTGTTTAACCAAATCTGGCCAAAGTAGAAATACTTCTATACATCTCTTTACCATTTCCTGAAATCTCATAACATTTCCATCAGCATTTTACTAAAGTAGCTCTCATTACCAATCACGCGGATAGTCACACTCATGTCTGTTGTTGATAGTCAATCATTCCATTTGTCTCGCCTCTTTGTTGCGATGCGAACATGCGAACGGTGTGGAAATCGGGTGATTTTTAGTTGTCACCACCGCGATGGCCGTCGCGCGAGTTGTGTTTCCTTGAACTGAATCTTTTGGATGATGAAAAGGCTCAAACTTCAAACAAAAACTGTGGTGATAAGCAATGAAACCTCATGCAAATGCTTCCTTTTGTGTTCCAACCTTTGTATTTTAACTCGTTCTTTCTCTATATTTCTAGTTTTGTATATGTGACATGTGGATTATGTGGCAAATCTCTCAGAAGCATGTTAAGATTGGACATCCCACCAGCGTTCCTCACAGGATGCCACTTTAATTCTTTCTTTTTGGTTCCATGGCGATTTTTCATATATTTTCCCCTACCTCCATGGGATCACACGTTTGTTTTCCCAAAAGCTGCAAGTTAGTTTGAGGGAGTCTTCGGAGTCTTCAGAGAACTGCTCCCACAAGAAATTTCATTGAAATATACAATCCAATCCTGCTATTCATATTTCCCAAAAAGCATATGTGACTCATCCGGGTATCTTGATTTGGTGAAGCCAATTTGTTTCTCAAAAACCCAACCTAACTTGAAGCCACTTTTTGTCGCCGGTCCCAACGAAAAAACCCACCAACAACAGAATCCACAACTCACGGGCGCTTGGATTTTTTTCAGGATTGGTAGCCAGTGGCTGAGATTTTCCACAACGCAGAAGTCTGAGGCATCTTGTGATTTCCCAGGTCGTTCTCCATGGGACTGCCAGATTTTACCTACATATTTATAGATATTTATAGCTTAAAATCATGGAAAATGTAAAGGTAAATATTCCATGCATGGAGCATTTGGGTCCCATATGCAAAAAGGGTGCTGCCAAAACACTGGTCCATAGTGGAGATTGTCAAGGTTAAAAATGGGTTGCATTCATAAAAATGAATAGATCATTTTCCTAATTAGTTCAAGCCCGAATATAAGCATATCATTTGAGCTGTCTCCCTTCGTATATTTCTTGGATGGGGGATCCCTAGAAACCATGAACCTTCATGTACCCGTCTTACTGGGAAGGGGGCCAACCCAGCATATAGATCAAACAAATGACTGTACTGTAGCACAACAACTTTTTCCTGAAATAAAACACCCCAACATCTCCTGTGAAATGAGGTGAGCTCCTATCATTGTGATGGAACATCAAACCATTTAAGTCCCAATCCCCTTCACATCACTTATGAATCTGTCTCAAAACCAACATCTTCAAAAAAAAGAGTAATTTCAACAAACAGCTTTCTCCTAAATTGGTATCTAAGTATCCGAACATCATTGTCAAGTTTTCCCTAGGATACCTCGATTTTCATGCGGGGTTTACCGATGGCGCGGACTGGACCCCAAAAGTCGAGGGAATGTGTCGACGGTCCAGAACTCCACCGGAGCAGGGCCCCCCTGTTGGGGGTCGGTTACCGCAGCAGCTCGGAGACTCGAACGCAACAGCCCAGCCGTACGGCAACCACATGGGCGCAGAATGATTTTTTGTCATGGCGGAAGACATCTGTACAAGATTTTTGGAGGGGAATTGTCAAAAGTGAGGGCCTAACAAAAGCTACAATATGTACTTTCATTGCTCACTTGGAAGTTGACTTCATTTTCAGCCCTCAAGTTTTTTTCAGCCCCCCAATTGACTCTGAATCAGCTGACCGATGCTGACCTCATCGCTTGACCAGTTCAGGAAGATCCTGATGGATTTTCTGAAGAAGCGAACAGGATGAACAGGACAGGGAGAACCCAATGCCTACTATTCAACGGTGGGCAACCTATGATCCTTATAAGTGGAGTTATAACTCCCCTGATAATAGCAATATAGATGGGTAACTAGGGTTATAAGCCCTTTGTAAGTGGAACTAGAATTCTACTTATAACCGGTAGTTGCCCATCTTGTTGAATCATGGCTTCATTGTGTATACCTAAACTCACATAAACCTAGAATCCAATGTGGCAATGTAAATTCAGGGGCAGGTCCAATGGCTCTTCCTTCAGGCTACCGCAAAACCTATAGAAAACAACATCTTTCCGCAAAGCATTTGTGTATGCGAGAAGATGGGCCTTGCTGAATCTTTAAACGTCCCCTAGCATGTTTGAAACAAACATGTGACATGTGTGACCATACATTGCGACACCGCAATTGTATTATATAACCATCGATGTGAACATGTAGGGTACAAATTTGGAACGTTTAACCATCATGCACCAAACGCCATCCTTCCCCTTTATGTTGCAACAAGTCCTTTTGCCCGCACTTTTTAAAGTACAAGAATCCTTTAAGCCATGCAAAAAATCCTTATGACATTCCATGAAATACTGGTTGTTTTCATAGGGATCCTTAATTATAATGGTCTATATCATTACAATCCCCATAGACCTGAGTAGGATTTCATCCCCTATGTATCCTAAACAACCAGGGTTTCATTCTTTCACTTTTGCAAGACTGGACTCCTGAAACCAAGAGTAAAACTGTCAATCTTGAAATTTTTGAGAGAGGAGGTTCACACGGATTCCAACTGCACAGCGGGATTTTCACAACCCACCACAACAACAACAAAAACATCCATGAAATCTCTACCTCCAACCAATCAATCAATCAACCAATCAATCAATCAATCAATCAATCAATCAATCAATCAATCAATCATTCATCCTCCACCCCTTCCCCCTTTTTTCTCCATCATTCTCTTTTAACCAAGCAACTCCCTTCACCAAATGGTTGGACAAGTCCTTAGAACATGCCTCTGCCTCGGTATCAACCATGGCAGTTTCGAAAAAAAAAAAAAACTCCGACAAAAATGCATTGAAAGAAGCACAAAAAAACTAAAATCATATCTTTGTTGGTTCTTTTCGGAATCGTTGGTATATCTTTAGTATCTCTTTAGTATTATGCTCTAGTTGTATTTTGTTTGTTCTAGTACCCTAAAAGTGTCTTACAATTGGTGATTCTTTAGTTTGTTTCCTATGTCACATCTTGTGTAATACTTTCTAATCTTTCTATCTTGGTTGTTTCTTGGGTCCTGTCCAAGTTCACTATACTTGATCCAATGATAGTGGAAGGAATCCTCTACATAAACTAAGCAAAAAACCAAGCATGTATTTAATATCAAACACCTAGGTGTGCTTTCCTTTCCAAAAACACAAATCTCCTACACAAATACAAGAGAGCACAAGCTGATGTCCCACTCATTATCCACTTTATCTATCATCATTTCACCCACCGAAATTCTTTAAACACACAATAAACCCACTTATTTCATAGATTTTGTCTGGTTCTTCGTATAGGTGGTAGGGATTATATACAGTATATAATCCCTTAGAAGGCAATATATCCCTGGCAAATAAGTGGTATATACTGCCACTTGGGTGATTCTATGCTACTTACCACCTTTTACGTTCGAACCTGAAAAAATCCTATGATTATTTGATGGGATTAGATTCTCTCCAAAATCATCCACACCTTTTGGACCCCAGAAAAGCCGTTCCAAAAACACTCGCCAAAGATCCATCTCGCTGAAGGAAAGCCCTGGAGCTTCGATACCTAGCAGCACCAAATGCTACCCTTCCTCCCCCCCAAAAAAATAATGCCTTAGTAAGGCCTTATTAGGGAATGATGTTGGTTCCCTTAATAAGAATTGATTTATGGGGATGATGATGATGGCGGTACCATAATCGCTTAGTCCTTACTAAGGCCTGACTTTCTTCGGGGGGTGGCATTAGGATGATCAAATCTTCCCATTTTTCGATTCCGATGGACATTGTATGAAACCAACCCAAACAATGCACCATAATATCATTGTAGGGCGTACTACTCAAAATTACCTGTTGGATCCTGTTGGATTTGATGTTTAACCAAAAAAGGTGATACACCTTAAGTTTCGTGGTGCATTGTCACGTTTGAAGTCGGATTAAGAAATTTTATTCGCCATGTGCAACTGTAAAACTGCGGTTGTGCAACCCATGTGAATCGGTTGGATGTTGGTAGTACACAACAATTCTTGAGGATGACTTTCCTTTGCAACCAACTGGTGTTTTTGTGGTTTGCCATCTTGTTTTCAACATCAAGAAACTCCACAAATCTCCCTCAGCTGAAACAAGGCCAGAAAGCTATGGGCAATCAATCCATCTCACCTTGTTTCCCCTTTCAACCATTTTCAACCCAACAAAAATCAGCAAACAAACAAAAAAAACACAACACTATAGTTGGTGGTTTCAACCCCATCTGAAAAAAAATATTGTTCGTCAAAATTGGGTTCATCTTCCCCAATTTCCGGGGTGAAAATAAAAACAATTGAAACCACCACCTGGAATGTCATACATTCATAGGGATGATATTATTCATCACTTCAACAAGGTCCGTACAAGATTTTAAGCCTTGGAAAAGGTAACTCCAACACCAAGCACCAAGTTGCGATAGCCAGCATCTAGCTGCACTTTGCACGGATTCCAGTTAGGTCCAAAAAGCCGATGAGAATGCAGTCGTAGCCACGCCCTGGTCGTGAAACGGGACGGGTGGCCACCGGGGAATCTGCTTGGAGAAAAGATGGAGGAACATTGTCAAATATGGACTCCGATGTTCAACCAAAAACAACCCACACCTTTTTGGAGTTTTAGATTTCAACATTTCATTTGGTTCACATGTTGGTAGTGAAAAATAACATCGAATCACATATATATGACAACGTGTCTCCAGCTCTGCTCCCAAGGTTTCTTGGAATTTCACTATATATGTCCACCATTTTTTTCCGTGTAACCATCATATTCTCACCATTTGTTCATGTTTCTTTTCACATCATTGCACCGTCATTAACTACCCAGTTGCAGCACCTGCAAAAACGCCTTCCCCAAGGCCGACGCCTAGGAGACTGCACTTGAAGCCAGGCAGCAGCTACAGCCATGGGAGCACCTTGGAGATTGAATCTGAAGACATCCCAAAACTCATAGGATCCATGGGCCTGGTACGTATATTTACCTACTACATGGATGGTTGATTTGTGGTACATGTAGGTAAATATACACTATATATAGAGGAATCCTATGGGAAAGGAAACTATATAGTATTCCAAGCATCCATTTTCAATGCTATGTTGGTCTCAGGGAGGGTAACTATTAGCAATTAGCAATAATGGGACATCAAAATTAAACGGTGCAGGTTTTCTTCGTTGCAGACCATCGCAGTGGTGGGAACTTACTCCTTTGGTTGTCCCCTGGCCGTCAAGAACCCACCTATTTTAATGTTTAAGAATCACACATGCAAAATGAAATACCAATTCATGTAAAGCGAACCTCATTGTTTATCTCTCAGAAATGAGTATTTGCAACAAAATGCAGGAATCATGTTGGGACAAAAGGTCAAACTAAAAAATAATCTAAAAATACGCTTTTTGGGATTCATCAACAATACACATTTTCGGCTGGCTTTTTTGGCTGACAGTAAGAGTACATGGCAACAAATCTTCTGCGTTTCAATTTCAAGCCTTTTTCATAGAGATTCTCTTGGTCTCGCACCCTTTGAAAATCAAACAGCCCTTATTTGCGCACAAACTAGGTCATCTTCTGGGTGCCAACCTAACTGGAGGTGCTATCCATCTTCACCCTAGCACCAAACATCCATCTTCCCCTCAGTCAAGTGACCGCCAAAGAGAGATAAGACTCCTAAGAACATGAGCAGCAACCAACAAATGAAGGGTCATTGCACACTTTTTCCAACTATTTCGCAAAAAAAAATGANACCCCATCTGAAAAATATGAGTCAAAATGGGAATCTTCCCCAATTTCCGCGGTGAAAATACAAAATATTTGAAACCACCACCTAGAATGTCATACATTCATAGGGATGATATTATTCATCACTTAAACAAGGTCCGTACAAGATTTCAAGCTTCGGGAGGTACTGAAGCTTATTTCAGGATATTTTGGGTGGGTGGGTTTTCCCTTACATAAGCTGATTGGCTCCCCAGAATCCAATCTGATGGCCTCAGAAAAACCACCCAAAAAAGAAAAGGTGTCACTTGCTGATGCCATCTGATACAATTTCGATTCCAGGAAGTGATATTCATTGTTACCAAAGTGTCTCAAACCCCCTTCTCTGGTTCAAAGACACAACCTTTTAAAACAAGTGACCCCCCCAAGAAATACTTTTTCTAAATCTTTGAATCTTTGGGGTGCTTTTTTCATCACACCCCCCTAAACAAAATATAGACCTAGCCACAAAACCTCTGCGAAATAATAGCTTCACTCCCTGAAATCAACATAATCCCTCAATAAAGGCAGGGAGGGCCCCAAAAGGGGCCCATGAATTATCTTCCAACCATTAGAACTTTCAGCATTATACATATTATGAGGTCTACATCCCCAAAAACTGAACATGGCAATGGAAACTTCCCATTTTCAACGAGGAAATACATCTTCAACTTTGGCGGATTTTCTTGCGATGTGAGTCTTCATGGAAGATTTATACACCCCGGAAGAACATTTCCGCCCCTGAAAACAGGCCGAGCCCCAAGAGGAAATGAATCTTCCAACCATTGATTTTTGAGGGGATATCCGTGCTTCCTTAAATAGTGGTACCCCCAAAACACCCCAAAATGATCATTTTTTGTAGGAAAACCCATGGTTGTTGGGTATCACCATTTCAGGAAACCACTATAATATAGTAGTTTCATGGAGAAAAAACTGTCATGGCTTTCCAACGTGGTGTTCTTCACCAAGGTGCCACAAAAGCCACGTAACAAAGGATCCACGAATTCCTCGATGCGAAGCAGCTCCTCAAATGCAGCTATGAGGCTAGGGGATGTTGGTTAACGGTTGGATGGTGGAAGAAATCCGGGATCAACTCACCAGTTGAGGTTGGTACCTGTATCCATCTTTATCCCATTATTTATAGGGTTGAAAATACATCCCAAGTGGTTGAGAACTTGGGATTTCTGAACCATCAACAGCATGAACCAGATTTTTGGAACTGGAAACATGTTAATATTTTTACCGTTAATACGCTATATGTAGTTTGACTGGGGTTTAATATGAGATTATGGATTTAAACAGTTATAAGTTGGGAGCTTTACAGATTGAAATTACGGAAACACCTAATTGGTATGGATATCCGAAGGACTCTTCCTATCACAACATAGTTTTTTGAGAGGCGCCTGATACAAGATCAACAACTTGTTCAGGTGGTGAATGACATGTCTACTAGTCTATCCAAAAGAATAAATTCTGAATAGTTATCAGCGCATCCTCCAACCTTGCACTTGAAGCCTAAAAGGTGGGGCACCCTTTTTGTTTTCCGGTGGAAAAATCACACCCCCGGACTCCAAGAAACGACAGGGTGACAGTGACTCAAAACAAGCGTCTGTGTTGGAGTCTGCTGCAATGATCCAAGGTCGGCAGAAGAGTTCTAAGGCGGTCCATTCTTCATCACCTTTTGGCGATTCGGTCCCAAATCATGGCGGTTCGTCGTTTCATTGGTTTCCCTTTAAGGCCGGCTATCAAACTCTTGGTTTTCTGAGGGGGGGTACGTTTTTGGGGGGGGTGGTTGACTAGCCATTCAAAAAGAAACACACCGTTTTTTTTTCTGCCTTTGAGAACCACCAGCCCCGGATTTTTCGCTGAAGAAGATTTAAGATGACTTTTATCTTTAGCCGGATTTCCACTCAGATTTTGGAGAAAAAAGGTACTGTACCTCTTCTGGCAGCCATCATGTTAGATATATATATATATAGTATCCCTAGACTTCCAAACCACCCCCTCAGGCTGAGAAGGCGTTTGGATGTCTAGGCTATAATACATGCAAGGAAAGATATTTTCCAGGCTGAAGGGAAAAAAATCTGGATGATTCCCCTGATCTCATAGGGATCCGTATCAAAGTTATACCTACCTGGTTGGTGGTTTCAACCCATTTGAAAAATATGCTCGTCAAAATGGGAATCTTCCCCAAATAGAGTGAAAATAACAAATATTTGAAACCACCACCTAGCTACATATCTACATTTTGGTCGTTTTTTCCATGGTAGATGTAGGTAAGTATAACCATACATCGATCCTACGAATATCTGTGAAATGTTCCACCAAAGGGGGATCCTTATCATCGGCCACACGTTCTCCCAAAACAAAAAACCTGCTAAACTAGACCGAAAAACATCGTACAACTCCAACATAACAAACCCAGGAGTTGCCTTCCGGAAACTCTTTTGGCAAAACAAAAAAAACAACCAACTTTTGATGATACCCTCCCTGAAACTAACAGCAAAAAACCCTGAAAATAGGAAAACCAAAAACGAAATGAGTATTCCAACCATCCATTTTCAGGTGCAAGCTGCTAAACTTCAGGAGTTTAATACATTTTGAAACAAATCAAGCTACGTTACCTGAAATGAGAACCCAACATACCTTGACCAAATCTTCAAGTATTCAAAGAACTCCTATAGCCTCCAGGGAACGAGAAAACATATCCCACCAAAGGGGAAGTTTGGAACATCATCGACTCAAAAGTGCCGACTGGGATGGGGGGACAAATGTTATAGGGATTCCTTATCCTAAATGGTTCATGTCATCCTGGTGGTGACGAGCCAGCATCTTGTGTGTGTGGGGGGTACTTCCAACTCATATAACAGAACCCCCCCAACCTCTTGAGGCCCAGTTACATGTCTCAGAGCTCTCACCATCGTTGTTCCTCGGCGCCAGCCATCGTTGTAGTTTCAAGATGAATCACGTGGGAAATTCGGGTGGGATCAAATGATGATGCTAAGCAGTTGAGATGTTTAGATATCAAAGCACGTTACTCTCTGGTAAACTAACATAACGGACTATCCCATTTTTTCCGGGTAAATACGATCTAAATGGTGGATTTTCCATTGCCTTTTTATTATATTACATTCTTGTACATATGTACAAGGTGGGACCCTACTAGTTATAAATAGGCTTATAACTCCACTGATTTCGGGGTGAAATCACCCCTGTTACCCAACTATAAGGCCATTTATAGGGGCCCCATCACTCCATTTATAACTGTTACGGGCCCACCTTGTAAATACATGTACACATATAGTATATACATACAGCATATAGACTTGCGGGATCTTCAACACCTGCCTCCCATGTACTGTATTTGTTGTATTTGTTGTTGTTCCAGGCGCCAAAAAACACCAAAAGTGGACATTGCCCTATCTAAGTTCAAATAGGCATAACAAAAACCAACAAATTTACACATCAAACATGGCCAACATTCTCTGACCAACCTGAACCCCCCTAAATTTCCAAGACATCTCCAATTCCCCAAAAACTGCCCATACCATCATTTTGAAGATTGCCAAGGCACCCAATCTTCTGAGAATTCATGGCGTCCAAGTGATGTTCCAAATCATGAAGAAAGCGAAGCACTAGCATGGTGTTACGCACTCCACTATCGGTCTGCCTGAAGCTGAAAGCCAGGTTTGAACACGAGTGGCATGGATTTGGGTTGCTTATTCCAAAAAAATCCTCAAACGCAGCTGTCCTACGATGGCACCTTCCTTTATGGTTATGTATAGTTCAAGGATTCTTATTATACATGTCAAAGGTGAATCTCTACACACAATCCTTAAAATGTTCATCTTTGAACTTTGAATTTTGGCCTTCCGCCATAGTGCAAATCCATGCCACACTTGCGCATACCATGCAAATAACAAGTGTCTTTAGAACAAACAAACAAGCAAACAAACAAACAAACACACAAACAAACACAGAGTGTGTTTGGAAAGTGGTGACATCACCTCAACAAAGACCTCTTGACATGGTTAAAATCAATACCCTTGTAACTTATAATTCCTAACAACTTACCTCAGAGTACATACTCGTTTGTTTGACTTTTCTATGTATATATTGCAAATATATTATATTTATTATAGCCTACATCTACCCTTTGAATGACCCATAATATGTATATAGAAGATACACCAACCATTTGATTCACTAGGATATGAATATGTTTTACCCCTTCTTCCCATAGTCACAGCGGCAACATGAGAATGCCTTCAGAATGAGGACTCATATGACTCATATCCCCTTTCAAATAGTTTGGTGATCCTTTTCCATTTGCTTGCCATTGGAGGAAAAGGCACGAAAAACATGTTGGACAATGAAACCATGATCATGTAATCTTACATGTATTGACCTTTTCAACCATTTACCATTTGATTCTACTGTATATATCTTTCTCCCAACTTCAAAAACCAATACAAACAAAAACAAACGACACTGTTCATGATGATCATGATGTATGTTTTTTTAAAGTTTCCCCCCCCAAAAAAACTATTTCGAACATGGACTGAAACAAAACATCTACACCCCCGAAATTTAACATAGCCCCTGAAAAATGATGGTTGGAAGATGAGTTTCCTTTTGGGATTGCCTATTTTTAGGGGCGGACTGTTAAATTTCAGGGGTGAAAATTGCCATGAACATCGCCGACTTCAGGTACAAATTCAACTTCTCAGTCGGTTCGGTGAGGACTTTTTTTCGGATTCGTTTCCTGAGATGCCGCGGAATGCACGATTTCGTTTAAAGGAAAGATAAATCAAGATGTTGGTCTTGTAAATGGAGGCAAATCCTTGATTCTACAGCAACCATAACTGTTACTGTTTGACTGGGCTGATTTGTAGGGTTTTGCGATATCTCTCTTATTGTCTCTTATGATGATAGCTATGGAGGCCCCTGAATCTTTAGGCTAGGTCAAAATGTTGGAAGAGAACAACTTACATATCTGCTATCATCATGAAATTTCCAGCCACAATGGAATTTCCACGGCGACAACAGTTCAAGGGGTCCACTAAGGTAAATCTTGGTCTTTTGGCCATTTTGAGTTGCTAGATACATCTTTCAATTCTCCGATGACCTTGCATGTCCTGCTTGAATGGAGCACGTCTTTGTTTTTAACACACACTTCCTTTGGAAGTTTGGGTTGTGTTTAGATTACTTTCGATTGGTTGCCACTATTTGGGGAGTAAAAAGCTTTACCCAACAACTGCCATCAACCCAAACTCTCAGAGAGTTGACAATTATGAGACAGGACAATTCGACATGAATGCAAAACAACGGAATTTGATATTATTCTTCGATGACGCTAAATTCAACTTATTGAGGGTACACATAAAACAAATGAATGGTCGAGATCAACGACTAAAAGAATGGTACAACACCTGTGGTCACGAACTGCTGCAGTCATTCTTCGTTCAAACCTATCTGAACAGTGTCAGAAGACTCAGAAGACACTAAGAAATCGCAATGATGGGGTTTCCAAAACGATCCGCAAAATTTCACACTTCAACCCCGGAGATTTATGTCATAAAAATCGTCTAAAAGAGTTGGTTGTCTTTCCCACCCCTGGGTCCCAGGTTCCCATGGACATGGACCATCATGGACCCGTGGGTTGAACATGTTGCTACATGGGAATCTATGCCCCCTCCCCAATAACCCGCCGGCTATTCATGTTAGTTATGAAGAACATCCTTCTCCCTGAACGATCACCAATCATAGGGCCGGCTATTTCATGGAATAATAAGAGAAATCCATTCAAATTGACCAGCAACATTTGTTTTGCTTCTTTGATCCCCCCAGCAATGGGTCCCATTTCATGACGTAAACATACGCAAACAATGTTCAAGTTGCATATAACCATCATTGTCCCTTAAAGCCGGCTATTTCAAAAGAAAAATCCATTGGAATTCGGATGTCAAGTATCAAGGTTTGTTTCTGCGTGTCAGGCTCCCAAACAGCAAAGTGCTGGGTTAGCAACGCACCTGACTCGAGTCGCGTGGTGACTGATAGATGATGTCACTTTGGGACACATTGGATCCATAAGGCTCAGTCAATAGGAATACTGGAAAGGAGCAAAGTATAAAGACTAACAAAATTAGACTTATGACTTATGATTATAATTATAGGATGTTCAACGTTGCTTACATACCACAAAATAATGCAATACAAGCTAATAATCAAATATAATCAACTAATATTATGAGACATCCAAATATGATATAGTCTAGTGAATGAAGAAAAACACATAATAATGTATTCAAACATAAAATGTTACAGAACAAAACATAGTACGTGCAGTGTACTTTTACTTCAGTATATATAACTGACATAATCTATCTGATGAATCATTTCCAGCACACAAAAACGCGCGAGGTTTGTTGATGCCGTTTCAGGACGTTCCATTTCTGCCATCCCCAACAACAGTAAAAATATTGGGGGATATCCTACGCTGCTATCCCAGTGGATGAAGCTACTCGTTTTCAATATGAGGGAACACGCCCATAGTTGTAATACTCAAATTGAAAACCATTTTGTTCGAAATGCCATCATTACATCAGAAATCCTTGCAGTAGTAGAATATACTAGATATGTTTGCCCCTAGTGTACCGTCATGTTTCACATTTCCTTTAGGGATCTGTGTTGGGCTTCTGGTGTTGATCCTGTCTTTATTCTTGGCACAATCAGAAGCATGCCATCTAAAATCTAATTTCCCTCAACCAAAATGCTGGGGATCGTCATTTAGAGGGATCAAATTGTGTTCCAATAGTTGGTGGTTTCAACCTTTTTGAAAAAATGGGAAAATATCTATATTATACAAATGTCCTTATACTAAATAGTGGTTGAGGCCATCCATTCAAAGAACCTCTTCGTCACATCGAATCATTTCCCAAAAAAAAACGGTCTTTAACATAAAAAAAATCCTTGCCATCATCCACACCAAAAAACATGTACATGCATTACATTTTGGGAGGTCCCCCCCCGCGTCCCAAAAAAAAACGCATGGCCCTTAAGGGGGGTGAGGTGGATACCATGCGCCATCCACCACCGGGATCAAACCGCTGGACCTGAGTTGGTTAAACCCGTCCGCACCAAAGGCGAAGCTTCATCAGGCCAATCTTCCTGGGGGTTTTTATAGGCAGCAGCAACAAGCCGCCAAGCCGTTTCGGGGGGTGGTAGGCAGTAGCAACAGCCGAAATGACCGTAATGGATATCTAAGGATAGCCTCAAATGGCACAAATTTCCAAACAAGTACAGTATCCTGGGAGGAATACCAACTTGATTTGTGTTTTTTTTTGGGATGATCTGGGGGGTTCCTTAAAATGGTGTTTTTTCCCCCCATTTCTCCACACCCCAAGTGCTGATCATAAGTTAGTAGGTTTTAACCCATGGGTTTGTTGGGGAAACCCACCATTTTAGGAAACAACCATCGAAGGATAGCCTCCCCCTGAAACGAACATACTGTTGATGGTTCAGAAATCCGGCGAACCAGTTGAGGTTGGTAGTTTATTCCAATCATTTACAGGGCTTTCATTTATCCCAGGTGGTGCAGGATTTCGTCCATCAACAGTAGCCCCTGAAATAGGCCTTCCCGAAAGGAAACTAGCATTCCCAACCATCCGTTTTCAGGTGTTATGCTAGTTTGAGGGAGGGTACCCCCCTTCAATGCTACACCCCCAAAAGAAGTAAGGCCTAATAGGGTCGTAGTGAGGGAATCTCACGGTACCATCTCAATGCCACAACCTCCCACAGCAAATTAAGATGGAAATGTTTGGCCTTCAAATGACCATAGGTTGAATTCTCCGCCCAAAACATGATAACCTCTACAGTGTATAGGTCCTGTTGGGGCACCACTACTGAAGATAACTCCCATATAGTTGGTTCATTGCCATTCTTCCATGTGAACGTTTGGATCTGTCTTCCGTAGTGATTTCTTTTATACATTATATTGCTGCTGCACGGCTGCAGGGTCATTCTTAGTATGAATTAGGATATCTTTTCAATATGAATTCAAACACTTTTCTAGTTGGTGGTTTCAACCCATTTGAAAAATATTAGTCAAAATGGGAATCTTCCCCCAGGGGTGGAAATAAGAAATGTTCGAAACCACCACCGGCTAGTTTTACTTCAATACATTGGTCTTGGTATAGCAAGCCAAGAGTTAACAACACTTATAGACTTCCTGGATCTGGGTGAATTCAGGTTTCAGTAAATGTCAAACAATGCTTGAGCCAAACTAGTTGGTGGTTTCAACCCATCTCAAAAATATTAAACAGATTGGATAATCTTCCCCAAGGATCGGGGTGAACATAAAAAACCTTTGAAACCACCACCAAGGATACCTTCATCTTTTATATTTGCATAAATCCGTTTTGAGGCTTCAAATTGCCACAACATCCAAATCGGAGAAAACCCACTTTGGTATTAAAAACCATGAATGCCTTTTGGTGTCGACTTTCGGCGGCCTCCTACCCGACAGGATCCATGTATGATATATTTAGCTACATTTACCATAAAAATCCACCTGGATATAGGTATATATACCAGACATGGATCCTATGGGTACAAACCCCCAACCAACCCCCCCAGTCTCAACATGTCTCAAGCCGCAAAAACTCGCCTGCCACTTCACATTCGTCCGTGGCCAGTTCAGAGTTGGCAAAGAGACCTGGATCGAGCTTGATGGGAATCTGAAGGGGTCCCCCCCCAATGCTACCCACCCTAAGGAATAAGGCCCTAACAAGGCCTTTTTGATGGAATTCAGTGGTTAGTAGTCCCTCAATAAGGCCTTATTTCTTTGTGGGGTGGCATTGGGGGGGTCCCCTTTAGATTCCCATGATGAGTTGGAGTTGCCACCGACTCGATGACGACGTACCCGTTGAGAATCTGGAGAACGCCACCAGGTTTCAACCGTAAAATCTGCTATTGTAAAACAAGGCCCTCCATCTAGCCTCACGGGAACGATCACATATCCATATCCCATCCAAAAGGCATTTGGGAAGATAAGTGTCTTTTCCTATTGGTGGGTTTTGTTAGTTCCCTCGAGGGCAATTGTTTCGTGCCACATACGAATCTCATGCATCCAAATACATCCTTAATATGTCTGTCCATCAGGGCAACCTCTCAACAAATTGGTTAATTGGTGGTTTGGATTCATGGCAAAAAACTTGAATATATGGTATAATTATTATATAAACCCCCTACCATTATGGTGATGACTAACCCCTAATATTTGTAAATAATATCATTGTATGGTATATTTACCTACATTAATCCCATCAAAAATCAACCAAATATAGATATCATATACCATACAAACAAATCCCTTTTTGATTAAATAATGGGAGTTTACTCGACCCCAACACAACCCCCCCTAAACCTCGCCCATCTTTCCATCCATCCATCAAACGCTTAAACGCCTCGAAGGAAGGATATCCCACCGGTCGGGCCAATGAAGTCACTTCCCTCAAGGTGTCCTGCCAACCAAACAAATCAGAAAAAAACGCATCTTCGTCGTAAAAGACACACAAATTGTCCTCAAGTTATCTAGTTGGTGGTTTTTCACCAATCCATTTGAAAAACATGAAACATATGCTTGTCAAATTGGATAATCTTCCCCAAGGATCGGGATAAAAATACAAAATCTTTGAAACCACCAGCTAGTTATATATGTTCAGAATTAAAATATATGTATATATATAATCCACCTATAAAATATCTATACTGTATCATTGTATCATGGTATTACTCCAAAGTATCTTCAACCAACCACTAACCACCAGAAGCATTATCATTATCCTCGGCTGGAGAAAAACCTCTTTTGTCTTTCCACTGTTTCCAAATGAGACAACACCGACCTGGAGAGATCTTTACGGAGGATTTCCGTACATACGATTGGACACATGACTTGGTAAAGTGGGCAAACGCGGGCATTCCATACCCATAGCCATACATGTATGGTATATTTACCTACATGAATGGTTGATTTTTATGGTAAATGTAGGTAAATATACCAGTCCCATGGATGCTATGGGTATGATTGGACACGTGACTTATGAAAGAAGAACACAGGCATCTACAGGCACCTTAAAAAAGAAGATGATGCTCCTCTCCAAAATTAATATGGTCATGACGCAGAATGTTTTTGTGCTCTGTGGACATGGTGGGGAATGCTTACATCTAAGGAAATTCCAACAGACCCCTGAAACATACCCCAGACCCTCAACCACCTATTTATGAAGGAAATCCTTTCATATTTGTATTTTGGGGTACCTGGATGTACCTGGGGTACAGGGGTCTGTTGGAATTGTCTTAGATTAAAATTGGATAGGAAATTGCTATTGAGACTCACCATGCTTCAAGGATAATACTACTTACCGGGCTAGCGGCTTGCCTACCTTTTCCAATCTTGTACAAGACTACAGGTCTACGAACCTCAATAAAAACACCTCTACAAACGAGGTGCCGGGAAAATGTGAATTTAGACTCATTGCCAGAAACAAATATCTAAACTATGAACATGAGGTGTTCAAATTCAAATGAACAAACATCATGCACAAAAACCCTTAGTTGCAGAATCTTGTAGAAACATTGAAATACTTCCGTGTGTCTTCAACAGCCATAGCATCCATGGGACTGCTATATTTACCTACTAATTTACCATAAGAAATCAACCATTCGTGTAGGTAAATATACCAGTCCCGTGGATGCTGTGTTTGCTTCATCCTCCAGGCCGTACAGCATCGAAGTTTTTCAACATTGGGTGTCTATCAAACCCAAGGGGACCCCCAAAACACAATTGTTTTCGTTCTTATGTTCTTTATAGCAAATGAGAATAATATATCTCCAAATAAACTCAATTTGATTGATGTGGTATACTACCCTCCAATCTTCTTCAATATATTATTGGTTGGCATCATCATCTCAGCTTCACCAGTAACCAGCAAGATGCAAGAAAACAAATCTCCTGCGCCACGTGCTTTGATGCAACTTTTGACAAAAGTCTCTGCATGGAACTCTGCATGGTCCTTGGCGGTTTCTTTTAAGTTTCCATCGAACGAAGAGATACAGAAATAGTTGGACAGGGCTGGATAGACAGAGCATTAAGACTGCGTAGGTGATATAATGATAGAGTACAGAATGGCAAGTCCCCAATGATTCAATACGGATTGGATTGGGCGCTTAAAATGACACTCGTTACTTCAATATATATGGGAAATAGATTACTTTTGCCTCGTGCTTGGAAAAAGTTGAGATCTGTGTTGGCTCTCCACTGTTCTCCAGTTCACATCCAAAAAGGCATGTGTATCTGTTGCAAAGAATACACGCATGGCAACCACTGATACATCGAGAAATCCCTCCCTCCCTCCAAGCAAGCCACTTAAGATTTCTTGCCCAATGCCATGATCATTGAGACTTGAGAACTGTATTAGAAGTCCAGCGATTGTGTTTAGAAATGAACATGAGGACGGTGATGACGGAGATGATGCCAATGGTGATTGTGATAGCGATGGTGGCGAGGATGATTTTTCTGTCCCGTGGCTATTTGATGCAAACTACTGAACATATCAAACATAATTTCATGGCATTAATGAGACCCGAACAAAAAGCCATCTGATAGTCCAATATTAATATGGTCCTTCATGAACCCAAAACACACCAACATCTCTTCCAATCAACATCAACAACAAACACGTTTGCTCACTGTAGCAACCACGAAAGAATTGACCTTTCTGGGAGTTTGACGATTTTTTTTCACTAATTTCCGTTTCCAAAAAAAACCAAAGGGATCCAAAAGTTGAAGTTGTGGATAAATCATGTATACATATAAAATGATTTATGGGTTTTTTGATATTAATGACAGTAAAGGTAACAACAAGTAATTTGGCACCATCTTTTTTTCTGTCGGACTTGGAGCTAGGAGTGAATCCTCCGTGCCAAGCGACAACTTCACCGCGGCGCAGCCGCGGCAGGTTCAGCGGTGAGACGAAACGAGCTGCGGTAGAGGACGGTGTGACGGTGGAACCTGAGAATACAGCCCTGGAAGAGGAAAGTCATCTTCCAAACCATCATTTTCCAGGTTCTATGTTAATCTTCGGGGGTGTACCCTAAGTATCCTAATCCCTCAAAACTGGCGTCATTTTCAGGACCCAACCCCTGCTATACAGGTTCATTCACCCTTTTATTGGAGGGTGCAATGATCACATTGTGTATTTACCCTAAAAATGGAGGTGGATGGAAGAGGATTCTCCTTTTCAATGGGATAAATCTCAGGCTCCAGCCGTTAGTTTTTGGGGGAGTAAAGTATTGGTACAGGAGTGGCATCTGAAATAAAACATGGGTAGTAGCAGTAGTAGTAGTAGTAGTAGTAGTAGTAGTAGTAGTAGTAGTAGTAGTAGTAGGAGCAGCAGCAGCAGCAGCAGTAGCAGTAGCGTTAGTATTGTAATAGCAGTAAAACCCTGCAGCTTGAGCAGTACAGACCTAAGCAAGCACAATGCGAACAATGCAGCCAGTTCACATGACTGACTCAAAAACAAACATCCAAACAGAGCAAGATTACCAAGCTGCTTGCAACCAAAGTGATCGAACAACAGTTGCATATCCTCCCATTACTCAAAGTCATTTGCAGCTTTGAGTGTCAACAACGGTCCGAACTCCCTTGGGAATGGATTGCTGCACATGACAGAACTAGCTTGCCGGAACATCTAACATAGTTTAGCAATGCTGAATGTACTCAACAGCATGTGGGGGTGTTGAACCGATTTTCCATTGATGTCTTTGCATTGCCTCTAATTTGCAGGCCCAAAAGCATCGCTCTTCCTTTTCAAACAGGACAACCGCTGCTTTGCCGACGCCCCTTTTAGGCATCGTCGGGTTGTTGTTCCAAACGATGTCTGTACATCATCTCACGCTTTCGGTACCTGCTCCAGTACAATTCAAACCCCCAACAAACATGAAATGTCTGCCACAAGAAATCTAGAATGCTCAGTGTGTGAGTGCTCTTACTTCACCAGTTTTTGTCGGAAGTAACCGTCTGAATGTAGCTACTCGTATGGGCCATTCCATATTTCTTGACGCCAAACTTGGCAATCATGGGTCATCTCCAGTCGCCATGATTCAAACCAATAAAAATTCACCTTCGCAAAATTTGACATTGCCAAACAGTCAATCAACTGTGAATATATTGTAGATGAGAAGCTGATCTTTTAAATATCAATGGTACATTCTCAATTCCCCTGTTTCTTTCTGAACCTTGGAAATATTATCAAACATCATGCTCCATGGGACTGGAATACGTTGAACAAAATACTTGTATCTACTATATATACACAATGTAAAAATTATTTCCCTAGAATTACCATAACCTGGTGCATCCGGGACCTGAAAAAAACATCCTCATCATCTATCTTGAAAGATGTCACCGTCACCTACGACCTAACCACCGCCGTTCAGCAGCGATCCGCAACGTGCCTCAAGTGGCGGATCAACACTGCCGAACCGCCGGCCAAACAAAAGATGATCGCACCCAAGGACGAGGAGACCTTGATGAAACGTCATCAGTTTTCACACACGCAAGGAGACAACAAAGGCTGGTGAAGGATAGGGGAATGGACTTTTTTTCCTTGACAACTTAATGAAACATGAAAAAAATGATGGTGAAGTTGGAAAATATGAAGATACAAATCAATTTGTATAGTTGAAACTATAGTAATTCTCTTCTCTAGCACTTCATTCTCAATTCTCAAATGCTCATAAAAATGTGATTCACATGTGTTTCAGATATTTTTTGTCGGTCGGAAGTTGGTCAATCTCAACTTGCAGATTTACAGTTAACGGAAACAGCAGGACTCGGGTTGTTCACCTTCTCTATGGGTGGGGGGTACTGTTGATGGTTCAGAAATCTGGTGTGCACCAGTTGAGGTTGGTAAATTACCCCATAATTTACAAGGTTCGTTTCCTCCCAGGTAGTTGTTTGGGATTTTTCTCCATCAACAGTATGATGGGTTCCTCTTTATTGGATCGTATCAACTTCTCATTGAGAAAAATGGGGTTTCGCACATACCAAAAGCCCATGGATCTGTTGAAATGTCATGTGAGCAATAGAAAAAAAAACACCGATGACATTCCATGAAATACTGATTGGTTCATGGGGGTCCGTGCAATGGCTTTTTGTATACAACTGGGTAGTATAATCACCTATATACAGCAAATAACCATAATTTTGATCACTGCTTGTGTGTTTCAAACAAGCAAACCATGTGGGTATTCTATTTAGTCATTGCATATTTACAAATACATAATATCAATATACATATGATACATATATTCAAATACTTATATAATATAATTATATATGTAATATGCGTTGATACCTGTATAGATCGTTCTACCATTCTGTCAATAAATCAATCAAGTAAGCAATAGCAAAAGGACAAGCAACTACACAACAATCAACACAAAACACTATGACCAGGAACCATACACTTCTTCCAACCAGCAAATCGCTATCATCATCTACAATCCATACACATTCAACCCATCCATATGCATCCATCATTCATGATTTTTTGTTTGAGGCCCCAAACCACTATGATGCTCTTTGGCAACATCACGGTCTGCACTTCCACCATCTCCAGCGCAGGCGCAGAGCTGGTGGCCGAGGCAGAGGCCGCCGGCGTTAGGGCTGGTGTGGTGACGGCCGGTGTCGCCACGACTGGAGGTGCTATGGCAGGGGGTTCCACGGTGGTGGCAGGTGCTCTGGCTGTTGCCCCATGCCAACAGGCAGACCGAGGAGCACTCGGACAGGAGGCCTGGCAGTGAAAAGGGCAAGATAGATGGTTCAATCTTCGAGTTTTTCTTTTTTTATTCATCATCATTCAGCACCCAAAGGACCCATGCATGATATATCTACCTACATGAATGGTTGGTTTTGATGGTAAATGTAGGTAAATCCACACTGAATCCTTTGGGTCATGAATCATACGTCATTCATTCATGTCATGTCACCTACCATCCTCATTGCTTCGTGTCGGCATTTTGCTTGCAGGACCATAACGTACTAATATACTTCGGACAGAATCTGTGGACCAACAAAATGCTGCTTGCTTTTGCCCATTACACCCTTACACCACACCTCAAGGTACGTAGACCCCCGAAATCTAACATAGATACCAAAGATGATGGTTTGGAAAATGTATCTCCTTTCAAACATAGCTATCTTGGGTATCTATGTCTATGTTAGATTTCAGGGGGTATCTCTTTCCAAACTGGTTTGAGCCACTAAGCATTCCGAAGTTCCAATTTTGTCCTGAAGTCATGAAGGGAACTATACCTTGGGCTATGTATACCAAGTCAAAATTCAACCATTCAGAAACGTGAACCAAAATTTCCATCCCACTGTTAGTGAGAATAAATTCCAAGCTTTTAACCCCCCTCTTCTCTTCCTTTTCGCCGTTCGTTCTCCAGGCAGGCCTGGTCCACAGGTGTGGATGACCCACACAAATCTGGCGCAAAGTTCGCAGGGGATCTACCCTCCAAAACAAGATGCCAGTCGCCACCAGGACTAGTACATTTTTAGTAGAAAAACCCTATAGACCTCTATTTGTGACTATTATCCTGGGTGGGGGTAGATCCAAAGTTTTACCTTTGAAATAAACCGAAAAAAACTTCAAACAAAAACCCGGCCCTTGGTTTCAACATCTGCCTCTTGGTAGAGGGGGGATTGGTGGATTCAACCCGCATGTCAGGGACCGGGGGAGACTTCGAAAGCTGGGGCCTCTATGGTGACCTTTCCAAAAGGGCAATGGGGCCTCCAAAACCATCATGTCTTCATATTTTTGTCCGAATATCTTTTGCAAATCCACCTTACGTAGAGAGTGGTTGTTTTTTCTTGAAATTGAATGATATACCAAAATCAATCATACTCTAAGGAATCAATTCGTTTATATTTCGATATAAATCTGCTGGAAATCCCTTCCACTTCTGCTGACAGTAAATCTTTGAGAAACAAAGCCCAAATGCTGTAGTGATATGATATATTTCAAGGTAAATTAAGGATGGCTGAGAAAAAGGGGTTACATTCGCAGGGAACAATCCAGGTACTGTGGATAATCCTACCATAAGCATTCAACTTGACAACGACGTCTACCCTACCCCCAACTTGAAGCTTCTGACTGGAATATCTCACCCAGCCTGATCCACTTGCAGATTAGATGTCACTATTCCAGGGATGTTGTGACAAGTTGAATGTACATGTAAACATCAACAGCTAGCACACGAATTTGTTCAAGGAAAAAAAACCACTTATGCCGCCATGACATTGAAATTGAAACCCCCATGATTTGCCATCATTGTACACCGGGATGAACTTGCTATACCATGTTTTGAACCATGACCCCCCCTGCCAGGAATCCGCCTGCCACGTTTAAACGCAGTGCAAACATGTTTGGCCAAAGTTTGCCAGTGACCTGAAGTTTTTGGATTTCTCATCATGTGTTGAAAAGCAAATAGTGACTCCTGAAGTTTGATCGACAGTCTTACGCACAATAATTACATATATGTATTTACATCTAAACACAAAAACGACACATCAATTCAAATATAGGTACAAACAAATACACACATATATTTACACATACATATACACATGAACAAGAAATACAACAATACATAAACAACCAAATATGAAAATAAAAAACAAAAAAAATGACACCAATCATGAAAGAACACATGCATAATTATAAAAAAAATAAACATACATGCATGAAGAAATATAAACCAACATTTACAAAAAAAACAAAACATATATATATATATGTAAAAAAATACATGTATGCAAAATAAACAAATACAAACAAAAATAAATACACATTGAAATTTGAATGTAAATATATATATATATCAACATCCAAAAACAAAAATATATTTATATACACATCAACAAACATTTAAACATTTAGAGCCAAACCTTTACATATATCAACTTGCAAAAAATATACATATATAAAAACATACTTGTATTTATAAATCTTAAAATAAAGATCAATACATTGTATTCTCAAAAATGCAAATATCAACATATACTGAAATATTGCCCTTGCCCACCTATACCCTCAAAAGATCAATTGAAAATCACTTCCCCCTAAAGTTAAAATGTCACTTAAGAAAAATGGTTACAACAACCTTTCATTTTAATCCCCTCATACATGGGTAGGGCTTCATCCCCTATAAACCCTAAACAACCAGGGGCCCTTTTTTCATTGTAGTTCAATCCACCAATTCTATGCCATCCTTACCGATTTTCGAATTCCCAGGTTCCCGGCCAAGAGAACATCTTCTCCTAAGGCTGGAGAATATGCGATTCCTTAGGTGCAAGCTTTGCAAACCAACCAACCACTTCGGGGCAGCGAACATATGGGGGTGTGAAACCAGGTGTAGAAAAAATCACAGGGTTATGACATGTGAAACTGGGTATCCTTAGTTGCAGGATCATCCTACCTTGGATACGCGGTTAGTTTTGCGAGGTAAACCAAACCAGTTTGCGATTTAGAACTAGACTAACCAGATCCTCAGGGCACTGACCGCCACCATGGTTATTAACCACACACCATGGGATGATCCGCCAAGCAACCAACCAACAACCACGACTTAAAAAAGTGCAAGCAGGTTTGGTTATGTTCTGCCTAGGATCCATATCCTAAGACAGGCTGGCCCATCAGAAAGGAATGAAGGAATCAAGTTGTATATAAGGCAGTAGCGTAGGAGAATTGGTGGTCGGATACCCCGCCCGGCAAGAATAAACACGTTCCTTTGATAAACCGAACGCCACGTCGAAGTTTTTTCCTTCAAATTGCCTGCTTGGAGGTGTCAACACATGATGCGCCTGCCAATTTCGTAGTCCGCCTCGCGCTGCCATTCCTGAAGAAGACATGTCAAGTAATCTTCTAACAACACGACTGGAAACCACCAAAACCAGATCTTTTTTTGAGAAAAACTTCTATGCTGTTTTGCAAGAAAAGAAAACCCTTTCAAGATTTCCTCACCATTCTCAACCAAATCTAGGCAAATTGCACTCCTCAAAGACGCGAAATGCAGTAATTCGTTTTTTTTGGCGCGTGACTTGAAATGGCTGCAGACAAAATTCAAGAATTCACTTCAAAAAAATATTGCGCGTGCAAAGTAAGGTTTCAAGTGGCTGCAGACAAAAAAATCACGTGACAGCAAACAGTCCTGTATATGTCGAGACATGTAATTTATCAGGGTGGGTATCCAGTTTAGCCTGTTTGTAGGCATTTTGGACTGCCCCAGCCCACTCCCCCCTTGGGAGTTCTGTCAAGGCTTTCAAACAAACTTGTAAAGCCCCAGCAGCTGAGGTTGCTGCTCAACACTTCAAGAGCGCCCTTCCCTTTCACTTTGCCCTTCTTCCTCACCTTCCCCACCTTCACCTGGACATCTTCCACATCTTGTTCCAGAGTGTGCAAGACAGCACATCCCAAATCGTTCTTTCGGACATGCCTAACTGCTAAACATGGAGACAGAACCATGGACCATTACCCAGCAAAGCTGCAGCTCCTTCCAACAATGCATTACAATCGTTACAGACAGACACACACGCACGCACTTGAAAATCCACCTGCCTCTGCTTCTCCCTCTTCAGTTGGCTCGTTTGTCTGCGGCGCTTCCAAAGCAGGTATCAATCCATTCAGCAGCAATCCTCTTTAAATGGTGCATTGCAGTCACTAGCTCAAGCTCGGCTGAGAAATGCACCATCTGGTGCACCAGGGCCGTGCCACCTCCGGACTTTTGGAGGCAGCCAATTGACCACAAAGAAGGCCGCGGCCGCTGCACACAGCCTCCACTGTGGCAGCCCCGAGGATGCGCCCACACCCCGTGGTCGGGACAAAGAGGCTCTCCACCTCATAGTCCGCCTGCCACAATGCAATACAATGCATGCCTACGCGCTTAAAAAATTATCAAAGCCACACCTCGGAAGACAACATCGTCCGACTCGAGGTCATGGTGGCAAATCAGCCCTAACACAAAACACTGCGCCGCCCACGCAACCCAAGCCTTCAAGATCTCCGGGTTCTCTGTTCACTGATAGTGCCTTGAAGCCAGAACCAAAACCAACTGTACCTGATACTGTTGAGGGAAGAGAAAAAAGGGCAAGATAGATGAAAAAAAAAGGCACCAACACCACCTTCGTGTGCAAATTTCTGGTTTCGCCCATCTCAGCACAAAATCAACCGTATCTGATACAGTTGGAGCAAGAAAGAAGAGTAAGCACCAGAAACAAGACGAGGAGGCCAAAACCACCTTTGGCCCTTTTTTCAAGGCCTTTGCGGCAGTTGAAGCTGGTGCCAATGCTAGAATTGGGGTGATTTCGCCTGAGATCAAGAGTCCCAGGACAAGCTTTCACCATGTGTTGTAAACCAATGGTGCGGTGATGGTGAGATGGACAGGCAAAAGAAATTGCGATAAAATCCTCGGAAGCAGAGACGATGGGGGCACCCGCCGTAATTCTGGCCACGATCCAGATTCGATGTGCTTGCCAAAGAGGCCATGTCTTCCATTGCTCTTTAGCGGCCCATGGTTAGTGCAGTGGGACAATGTCAACATCAGGGATACGCCGTTCAAATTTCAGACAGCCACGGCGTCCTTACAGTATAGTCTTGGTCCGAAGAAAGGATGAGGGGTTTCACGTGCTTTGTATATTGCCGCAAAAATTGTCGCCGGGCCTTCGCACTCACAAAAACTTCACCGAGCCCCATGAGAACCGGATGTGGAAATGTCGCAATTCACGGGCAGACTGGTGGAGCCAAGTGTCTGGCATGCCAGCTTTCTGTATGGCCTGCGCAGGATTTTTGCTGGTGTATGTCGGGCAAATAAGCTAACCGCGCCCGGGCCATATGTTTTTGTTGCAAGCCAAGCACCTGCTGGAGTCCAATTTCTTGTTTCTGCTAAAGCTGCCACGTGGCTACCCAAGTGTGCAGTTCAAATCTGACTATCAAGGGGGCCCTGCCAAGGCAAGATACAACACGGCATCAATATGATGCATGGTAAGAGCCTCGAACCTCTTTTTGACCAATTGGGGCGATCCATTGCGCATCTCCTTGCGCACCAGGAAATCAACACGAAGAACATGAACTGAGCAAGAATCAACATTGAGTGCAATTTCGAATTCGAATGGTGAACACCTCGCCTTGCCCACCACACCCTGCCTTAAGCCAGCACGCCCGTATCATCACAGATGCTACTTGACACTCACATCAGAAACAAAGAATGAAAACACACGTGTTTCCATCAACATATATCCTAGACAAGTGATTCCTTCCCTCATTTCCCTTCCCACGGGCCAGCCCCACAAGTGAGGTGAGTGGTCTTTTGTCGTCTTCAACATCTTCAACCCAACTTTGCAGCCACGACTCCGTTGGGTGTAGCAGAACCTTGGGACAAAACAACGAAAACAGGGGGGTAGGAAAAAGAAGCAATTGAGCAATGAAAAAGGGCCCCTGGTTAGTTAGGGGATTTATCCAGTTCTGTGGGGAACATAAAATAAACCAATAAAAGGATCCCTGTCACAGGGAGCAATTTTAAAAAAAGGAGGCCCTAAACAATAGACACAAGCAATTTTCCACCGAAATCAAGGCTTTTTTGATTTAATGTTTTTTTTTGGAAGGTTCCAACGTGCATATCATGGGATAAGTATACTAACTAATTATCCAAGCTGAAATGTGATTGCTTGGTGCTTGTTGTTTCTGGAGATGTTGAGTCTCAAACATGAGGGTCTTATTGTCATCGTCCCACAGATTTGGGAGATGCCACATTCATCTGTGGATGATATCTGTTAGTGAGACCTACAAATGATGAAAGCTATGAATCTGGAGCTGCGAATAACGCCCCGTATCGCCCTTTTTTCCCTGTCTCTCTCCATCGCCCTTCATATTAGTGGTAAGCTTGTTTTTTTTTGGGGGGGGGAGGGGTTGCCAAACACAATTGTATACTTAACTGGTTGGTGGTTTCAACCCATCTGAAAAATTTTAGTCAAAATGGGAATCTTCCCCAAATAGGGGTGAGAATATAAAATATCTGAAACCACCACCTAAGTCAAGTAAAGGGGACTGTGCCAGCCACACTTTTGAATCACTCTGAAAAATTCCCTTCAATTTGAGTCTTTACATTCAAGTTCAAAACCAGGTCGTTTTGGTGTGCAATTTTGGGACTGGAAATTTTTAGACTCTAAACTACTAACCCCATACCTTCCATATATGGTACGTTTACCTATATACATTTACCATAAAGATCAAGTACATATACCATACACGCATCCTGGGGGTAATACAAAATCCACAGACTTCGCAATTGTTCCATCTCCCTGCGGAAAGACTTCTTGCAGAAAAGGTACTACGTCCCCAGTTGTAAAGCTTTCCAATGTCGATCTGCAAAGAAATAGCATGGAGAGACTGCAAGGTATATTGCAACCAGTCAACTAAATGGATTTTTGGTTGCGGGGAATTGAAGTTATAAATGCAATTGCAACTGCAATTGCAACTAAATTTTGCGCTTAGGATTATTTGGGGGGCCAGTTGCAACAACCATTTCTCTTCCAAACATGGAGTTTATTATTAGGAACTATTTTCCATTCTGAGATAAGGTGCACTTCAGGTACAACTCTAATCCTGGACGAGTGTCCTCTAAAAAAACAACTCCATGTGAGTTTGATATGAACAAAGAAAGTCACCGTGGATTCTATCACCGATCACCTTTCTTTCTAGGAACTTGTCATCCGGGATCTTTCGGGAAACACTGGCTGGACATGAACAACTACAACTACACTTTTCAGAAACAAAAGAACCTCATCTCGTCCAACATCGCCAAAAATGGATATTGTAATGTTTTCCTCTTGTCCACTGGAAACCAATTAATTTTCAGAAACATGCTCATTCTGACTACAAAAAATCTGACGAAAAAAGTTATCTACTAAGAAGATCTCCAATATTCTCCTTGGCAAAGGTTTGTCTTGTTCTTAAACTCCGAACAACGAACAAATGATGACCATAATTTCTACGTAGTGTTCCCCTGTAGAAATTGGGAAAAACTCTCTGTTTTCCGGTTGCTTCTTGAGTTTCCTCGCGCCAAAATGATCCCTTCGCTTCACTGGATTTTTTTCGTCACGAAAACCCAAGGATCTCCGTTAATAACATTTGGCCATTGAAGATCAATGGATCCAGGGGAGGTTTAGGAGAATTTTATGTGAAGTTCGTACGAAAGTAGGATATTTTTTGGAGCTCCTTACCCCATAGGATCCATGTCCGGTATATATACCTACATTCAGGTGATTTTTATGGTAAATGTAGGGAAATATAGCATACATGGATCCTATGGGTACAAAAAAAACACATCAAAACCGATGAAGTTCGTAACACGATGCCCAATTTCTTTGTTGGACCTCATCAGCTGTCAACCCACCAAAGATCTACCAATTTACCAAGGCCGCTCCCTCAATTTCGGTCACCAGTTATCCCAAAAAAATACGTAAGCACCAAAAACCTTCCGTGTGTTTTTTTGTGATGTTTTCCTCCGTGGTTTCTTTTTGTTCTTAAAAACATGTGTGTTTGTTGGATGTTGGCTTTCAGGTAAATCCACCTGAGCAACATTCAAAACCCTGTTGACATTCCGTGATACTGGTTGTTTAATAGGGATCCTTATCTTGGCTTATTATAATCCCTTTATAACTGGGTAGTATAATCCTCTATATACCCTAAACAACCAGGGTTTTTTCACTGCTCACCTGCAACTCGCAAATTCCTGTGAAAGGATCAACACGCCAAATTCGATTGGTGTACCATTCATTGACCCACCTTGGAGGCTCAGACCGATGCACAAAAATGTTGGTCTTTTGGAGAAATGGGGAGATTGGGGAGACCTTGTTTTTTCCCGGTTTGGGGATCTATTTTGTTCCCATAGGATCCATGTATGGTATATATATCTACGTACATATGGTTGATTTTTTATGGTAAATGTAGGTAAATATACCAGTCCCATGGATCCTATGGGTTTGGTAGGAATTCAATAACAACTTTCCACTTGTGCAACTTTCCGCGGAAAGTTGTTGAACATTTCGATCTCTGAAGCTCACATCAATCAAGTGGAGAGGTTGTGACAATAAGAGAACTCGATGGAAATCACATCTGTAATCCTGGAAGTTTAACCGTTTGCCCCTGAAAATTTACTGGGACCCGAAAGGAAAGGATCGTCTTCAAATCCTTAGGGCTAATAAACTTCGTGGGGTATGATAAATTCAAACTAAATATTTACTCAGCCAAAGGTCCGTGAATGATGAAATAAAAGTCTAAAATTTAATTTTCCTACTAAAACTACTAAATATGAAATTCCCCAAAATTGAAAAAAAGGTTAGCCATTGGGGAAGTAAGAATCAACATATTTCTCTGAAACAAAAGGAAGATTGGACCATCATTAGCCACCTGGACCCGGGCGGAAGATTCCCGGATTTTTTGACACAAAATGTCCACCTTTCGGAGGGGTCCATGCCTCTCAGGAATGACCAACCATGGTTCATAGGTAACTAGAAATACTAGCTCAACCAATTGGCAAAACTGAGGGAATCGTTTCGGGGAGGGTTCCCGAATTGCCAATGTGGAAATGTGATCATTTGATCAACTAACATGTCTATACCCTTTGAATGACACATTTAGTAGCTAGATATCAATTCACTGTGTATAAGTACAGCACATACTGTTGATAGAACCAATCCGTGAAAAACCAGTTGAGGTTGGTAGCTTATCCCATCACTTACAAGGCTTTACACATCCAACCGGTGGTTGGCCTTGGGATTTCTGAACCATCAACCGTATGTTGCTTCTCTAGGGATTTTTTCATAGCTGATCTTTCATCGCAACGGCCATTGAGATAAGGCCGTTAAACCCACCTTCACCCTACTGGAATGCTGGAACGAGAGACAACTTGGGTGTGATGTACCTGAAGGGAAAACTCAAAGAGACGTTGAAAAAAATCAAATGTTCCCGAATCTGCCAGTTGTGGGGTTGACATATATACCCGGGACCATCCAAGTGGGTTTCACATGCAATCCCCCAAAAAAGGTCTGGTTTTTTGGAAGGTTTTCTTCGGGGGGGGGGGAATCTTAGTCTTTTTCAGACCCCACCCCGCGGAAGATGGGGCTATGAACCACAACCACAACCAACCAAAAGATCGGTGGAATTCCAACCCAATGGAATTCCAATTCAGGGAATTCTTATCTGGGCAAATTATTATATTTCACCAACCTAGGTTTCCCTGAAATAAGGGGATTTCCCTTACTAAACCACCATTTAGGGTGCGGCTGAGGTCGCTATAATTTGACCAGATTCCTATGTGCAAAATTCGATGGAACTTTGGGAAGGTCACTCGATCTCATTCAGCATGCGAACAGTTCGGCCTTGGAGCGTGACCTGACCGATGTTTGAAAACAAGTTGTGATCCCTTCATTGTGAGTTTCATCCCCTAGGATAAGTGGGGGATGAAACTCTGATTTTGTACTAATATACAGTTTTAGGTGGCAAATTTGGGAAGGTTCTTTCGGATCTTGCTTTCACCAACCTAACTTTAAGGTTTGTGGGGAATATGGAAAAGGTACATGCCTCCTATTGGAATTGGAAGATGGCAACAAGTACATAAATAGAAAACACAACACAACTAGATGCTTTCAAGTGACATTTCGTGATATTGATTGAGTTCTAATATATCTAATATATACATTAGCTTATAACAAGGATCGTATTGCGGAGTAGGGTAGCATAGGCATAGTATAACCCCTTCCGATCTTCTGATTCTACTCACCACACCCGAGCTCACATGAGACACGAAGAAAGCAAAATCCATCCGACCCCACTACACTGATTGGTTAATAGAGATTTGCATAAGGGGCTATAGTCATTCCCATATTTTTGGATGCTAGAGTCTATCTATATGATGTCCGCTTAGAATTTGTGCTTCACCGAAAAGTCATTAATTGGTGGAGTCCCCTATCGTTTCGCATGGCTTTGTAGTCATCTGTAAGGCATGGTTTTTGTCATCATTTTCTTGTGAGTCCCCCGTCATTTTGCATGGTTTGGTGCAATTGAACATTTGGATGATCTTGTAGACTCTTTAACGTTAAAGCACATTTTGAAATGGCCGCATGTATATATGTAATTCCCTCATACATCAATGAACCAGTTTTTGTGCTTGGTGGCTCAAACCATGTCCGCACCGCTTTTTTGCAACTTGCTGTCACGTCAGCTGTCATACAGCTGTCACAGCCGTGTAAGTTAGCAACTTTGTTCACAAACTCATGGGTTGTGACACGTAATCAATGAAGGAGTTCCAGGGTTCCAAATGTGTTGTCATGAATCAAACACCAAGGATGGTTTTTAGTAATGTCTAAGGATATGATGGATCATATCTCCACCATTTCTTTTCGCTGTCTTTTTTTTCAGATATGCAACTGATCTATTCTGTAGACATTGGGCTGGAGTTGTTGTAGCAATCATCATGTTCATCCAACGAGAAATAATCATCATGAATCATGAATCATGTTCATAACAGGTGTTCTTTTCTTAAAACTGACTAAGCCAAGTGAACCCTGAAATGGTCATTTGCTTAAACTGGTTGGTGGTTTCAACCCATCTGAAAAATATGAGTGAAATTGGATCATTTCCCATCATTTCCCCAAGTAGGAGTGACATTAAAAACAATTGAAACCACCACCTAGCAATGACCCCTTCCATTTTGGATGAGTTTTGCTGCATCTCTTGGGCCATCCTGGGGTTTTTGAAACCACCACCTAGTAAATCTGCTGTTTCCATCGTATTCCTAAATGCGGCGTGGCCGATGGTCGCAAGTGAGCCGCTTTTTTTCCAGGCGACGCTGTCCAAAGAGGCCTTGGAGAGAAATGCCGACCGGATCATTGCGGAGCCATGGGCGGGCCCCCCTCAAAATCCCATGGGTTCCATGGTTGATGTTGGTAGGAAACTTCATGGATTTTGGGGAGGACCCCTGAGATTGTTAACATCTTGAGACACATGAAAAGTGTTGATCTACAGGAAATATGATGTCATATGAATCTCAAAACAATGGAATCCGTGCAAATTCACTTTCAGGGACCGCCTTTATTGGAATAAAGTCAAACGAATCTTCATTCGACTGGTGGGTCTGGGAGACACCCAACAGGTAAATTGCAATGGTCTGCAGAGCAAGGTGCGGCCTATATTAGTTTGCTCAGAAATCTTAGCAATCAGAACGTGTGTATAGCCATTACAAAAAATGCGAACCCCGTAAGAGAGAGAGAGAGAGAGTGAGAGAGAGTGGTTGAGAGTGGTTGAGAGCAAGTTGTGTTTCATATGCCTCTTCACCTGAAATAAGCAACAAAGTGAGTTGGTTGGAAAGTATTCTTCAAAACGAAGCTGCCTTTCTGTCATGCGCAAGTTGGCATTACTGAATGTACTTGGGATGATCGAGTGATTAGAAGAAGCCTGAAGGATATAGATAATTATTCTCAACTTTAAACCTACTACCTACATCAAAAAACTTAAACACTTTATCTTACCACAGCTTGTTAAATAAAGTTCTGTTGTCAGTGAATTCATCGTTCTATTAAACCAATCATTCCCAACTCTGAAGCTTAACATGGTTCCATAAAGGAATCTTCCCTTCCAAGGTGCACTGAATCACAGTACTTGTTCACTTGTACTCGTGTTCGACTCATAGTTTCCACATAAATCGTATCCACCAACCTTGTAAAAAAAACACACACAAATCATGAAGAACAAGTTCACCTTACTTACATCACTTTCATCCATCCAAATGGTCTCCATACCCTCCTTGAAACTAACATGTTTTTAGCACCTGAAAAAATGGCGAACTTGCTGTTAGTTTCAGGCTTCTGATTTCCACAAGTCTCAAAATCGTCAACTGGAGCAAAACGTGGTGTCTTTTTAGTTTGGCCCCCCCGATTCCAACAATCCAGGCACAGCTTGACGTCTTTTTCGAACGTTTCTCCAATCTTCTCTACCTGATTTTCGGGTGATTTTTGGTCAATAGATTGAAGCTCCCCAACAAATAACAGGGACTTTTATGTTATGACATTCATTCATTCAAAAAAGAAACAAAAAACCTATAGTACTATAGTCATCTTCCAGTATCTCAAGTATCTGGCCAACATCCTAAAATTCCTAAATGTCGTGAGTAGCCAATATCTATTGAAACTTGGATGATCTTGGATGTTTAGGATGCAAAGAATACTCATAGAAATACGACATCTATGGGGTTTCATGTTGTCTGCTGGTTGCAACCAGTTGCTGTAGGGTCAGGTCACTTTCTCCCCCCGGGCCCGGCCTCGGGGGGTAAAAGCGGAGAACCCATGGTAGCTTTCGGCCTGGAGACACAAACCATGGGATGAAAAAACCCTACTCTTCCAGTCATATACCTCCTGAGGAGGTGTTTGGATGGTATGTTTTTGGGGTCCAAATACCTCCTCACAAGGTGTTTGGAAGCTTAGGGCTAATATGAGACCAGCCCAAACTTCATGCACTCTTCTTTTTGGTGAAATCTTGAAAATCCCTTTAAAGACTCCCAGTGCTTGTTTAGTAGTTTCGTTTGATCCCCCTACCATTTAATGATGCCATCTACCCTGTGATTTTGAGGATTCTGATAGTTTTTAGCTCCTCATTCAGCAGGAAAATACATCATCGCTGGGGACCTTGATCGCTCCCCCAATAGGGTAGCCTTCCATTTTGGAAGAGTATTGGTTCCATTTTTGGACCAACTTAACATATTTCACCAACCTATATAGATTTTTTTGAACAAAAAAGGGATTGCCCTTACTATTCACTACCGGAATTGGAGTTTTTGGTCGTGTTTGAGGCCCCAACCTCACCGTGCCGAAGCGTTCATGTAGCCGTTGCCAGGCATCCGAGGGAAGCTGTCGGAAGTCTCCGTTGGCTACTGGGAGGAAGGCCGCCTGGGGTTCAAGGCCGCACGAAAAAATGATGAAACTGCAGTCTTACCAGCCAAAAAACAATCAGAAAACTTTATCAAAAACTATACCACCATATTTTTGTTCAATCAAACATGTCAAAAACTCGAAAAGTTCTTTTTGGAATTGTCAGTTGATATGTCATGAGTCATGTTTCAATTTTTTAGCTCATGGCTATAGAATCCCATTGGTTTCACCCCTCCCTGATGATACAAATCCGCCTCTGGTTCAGGTGCAGGGAGTACCACGCAGGTAGCTTTGGGCCTCGGGCCCACATCCATTTTTTAGCAAATGCTGATGGGAGAAATCCGGCCACCAGTTGATATAGTAAATACATATGCTAATTGTATGGCAAATATATGCTAAAGTATGTTAAATATATGGTCAACATATGCTAAATATAATATGGTAAACATATGGTGAATTTCTGGTAAATATATGGTGACTATATGGTAACTATAATATGTAAATATCCCACTATTTACAAGGATTCAGACACCTCAGTCAGATTAAAAAAATCTTCCACCAACAGGAGGAACGTGGATTCCCGGCCCATATTCCAGTTGACTGAGTTTTGTTCGCTCCATGATTACAACCGGCCAAATATGGTGCAGTTAGTATTTAAATGCAAATCCCACAACTTACATCAGGGTACAAAATTAGATGGCAATCTATCCACATCCAACAAATGATGTGTTTTTTTGGGTTCAGGAACTATTTCCAATGAATCTATGATAAACCCACGAAAAAACGATACGTGCTTCTTGTGGTGCATATCAAAATTTGATCCCCCAAGGTTTCCAGTGGAATTTCAAGTCCCCCCGTTGCCTCCCGGTGCTGAAGCGTTCATGTAGCCGTTGCCAGGCATCCGAAGGAAGCTGGCGGAAGTCACCATTGGCTACTGGGAGGAAGGCCGCCTGGGGTTCAAGGCCGCACGAAATGATGAAACTGCAGGTTGAACATAGGGACTATATTTACCTACATGAATGGTTGATTTTTATGGTAAATGTAGGAAAAATATACTATACATGGATGGTATGGGTAACTGGTTGGCGGTTGAACCAATCCATCTGAAAAATATGATCTTCAAATTTCACCATTCCCCCAAATATGGATGAGCATAAAAAATATTTGAAACCACCACCTAGTACTGTTGATGTAAAAAATCCTGCACCACTTAGGATGCCCCAAATGTTCATTTTATACCAGTATCAAGACCTGTTTTTGGGCATCTCAGGTGGTGCAGGATTGTTTCCATCAAGCGTAGGGAGTATAAACTGTATGTGTATACGAATATCAAATGTCATTTGAAACAAAATGCAAAAAACAAATTTGAGAAACTGACTTTAAGTATATATATATATATTTATACATCGTTTTAACCTGATTTGTTGGGTAATTTGGGGAATATGACTTATCCATACAAAATTTGTTGCTTACTATACCTTTGGGTTATTTACTTAAACTCATCCCTCCTCATCGTTGAATCCTCATCCATCGTTCGCCGCCAGCCTTGGCCTTCGATGGGTTTTCCATCTCTGTGGATGAAACCTGGTGTCATAAAAGCCACAAGGTGATGGAACTGGTTAAAATCATTGGAACTTGTAAATCCAAATCTGGATTTTCACATCACCAACTTTAGGTTTAAAAAGTCGAGATTTTGTGAGGCAGGGTTTATGAAATATGGGTCCATCATAACACTATTGTGCAATTATCAATATCATGTGTATTATAAATTTATGGCCTTTAATTGGGGTGCAGGATTTTGTACATATCATTCACCTCTGAGTTTAATGGTCACTTGTCTCAAGCGTTTCAAAAACCATGGCGTGCCGCGAGATCCATAGTAAATAGGATGTACTCTTCTAGCGATGGATGTGGGAAAACTACCACAATGAGGGAAATATATTCGTACAACAAAAGAAAAGAACAAAATACTGTAAAATCAAAAGATGATCAAAATCACTCACTCTGAAACACGAACTACTAGGTAGTACCACTTGTTTCATTTTGTTTAATAAACATTTCTCCACCCAAAGTACTGTTGATGGAAGAAATTTTGCTAGCACCTGAGTTGTATTTTCAACCTTGTAAATAATTGGGAATTGTCACTACCAACCCTCAACTGGCGGAAAAAAAAATCTTCTACAAAATGCCTCTGGCATTTTTCTTCCAAAAGCCTGAAGCACTACAAACTAGTTGGTGGTTGAACCAACCCATTTGAAAAATATGATCGTCAAATTGGATCATTTCCCGAAGGTTCGGGGTGAAAACAATAAAAAAAAATGAAACCACCAGTTAGCTACAAATTCACTGGCCTGACCCTGAAAGCAATCAACTTTTTCGACGTTCTTCCACCTTTCAACGAAAAACACGGCAAGCCCGACCTGGACGGAGGTTGGCGGCGGTTGTCGGTTGTCGGTTGGCAACACCTCCAGCTCCACTCGAGGCAAAGGAAGCGGGTCCGGAGACACCTGGGAGGTGAGTGACTTGAGGAGGTTTCCTACTGTTGATGGACAAAATCCTGCTAACCAGTTGAGGTTGGTAGTGACTATCCCATGATTTACAAGGTTGAAAATACATACCAGGTGGTTGTTTGGGATTTCTGAACCATCAACAGTACCAGTTGTTATACCCTCCCTAAAACTAACATGACATAGCACCTGAAAATAGACCTCTGGAAAAGGGGATTCCTATTCAAAACCATCATTTTTAGGGGCAAACTGTTAGTTTCAGGGAGGGTATTCACGCCTACCTCATTGGTTTCGCTTAAGGCCTGATTACACCCTTATTAACGTCAGGGGGGGGTGTTGGTTGATTGGCCATAACTAGGTGGTGAAATTCGAGTCATTTTGTGTTTTTTCAGCCCCGGGCTTCGGGGAAGATGTTCACCCATTTTTTGATGAGCATGTGTTTTTCAAATGGGTTGGTTGAAACCACCAACCAAATGCTATTTCTATTGGAAGAACTTGGGATGATTTATGACTCATGACAGACTGTTGATGCTTCAGAAATCCTGCGTTCACCAGTTGAGGTTGGTAGTAGTGACTATTATTTACGACGGGTTGAACATACATCCAATTCAGGTGGTTGGCCTTGGGATTTCCGACAAATCAACAGTTTTACAAAGGTCACTATATAACACCAACCCAAACAAGGCACTATTATAAGGAAAATCCCTCAAAATTATCATATGTTTGCATTGTTTCAACCCCCCAAAAACCGAAAGACTAAGAGTTCTCTGATGATGCTTCAGAAATCTGGCGAGAAAACCATCCGGGATGTATTTTCAACCCTCTAAATAATGGGATAGTCACTACCAACCTCAACTGGTGAGACTTTTTTCCATCAGAACCTAATCCAAGTGTTTCTGGTATGTTAGTTTCTGGGAAGGAGCTACTGTTGATGGTTTCAGAAATTGCAGCTAGCAGCTAGGCAGTTGTCATGGAAACCAGTTGATCATATGGGAACAAGCGGATCAGATGGGAACCAGTTGATAATGAAACTATCAGAATCAGAACTGACCAACCAGTGGATACACTCTGGAAGATTAACATGGAACCTACAAATCACCCATTTAGAAAGGAACATGATCTTCCAAACCTCCATGATTATGTTCCATGTTAATCTTCAAGGGTGTATATCCACCGTTTTCATCACAATGGCACCTGCTCGAAGAGCGCATAGATCTTGGCCCAGGCCTCCTCTGGCATGCTGAGCATAGAGAGACTGGCTGCCTTCGCCTGAGTGGAGCCAAGCTTGATTTTCCTGGCTGGAAATTTCTGAAGCAACAACAACTGGGGGGGAAAATTCCTGAAAATTCTCGAGGAGTTACGGTCACAAACATCACCAAATAGAATCCCCTATCAAATTCACCCCTGTTCAGTGGTGGTGTCTAATTCTTTTTTGGAGTTTTTCTTGTATCACATGGGTTTTCTGCAAATGGTCACCCTATAGAATTGCAGGAAGATTCAAGTACACCTACACCCCCGAAGTTTAACATGGCCCCTGGAAAATGATGGTTGGAAGACCAACATTTCCTTTGGGGCATTTAGGCCTATTTTCAGGGGCGAACTGTTCGACTTCCAGGGAAGTAAACCCTAAACCATAGTACACTCCCTAAAACTAACAGTTCGCCCCTAAAAATGGTGGTTTCCAAGTTCGGAATCTCCGGAATTCCAGGGGGTTTCCCCCATTTTCAGGGGCGTTTGCTGTTATTTTCAGGGAGT
>DF240160.1:0-127493 GCA_000507305.1 Breviolum minutum Mf 1.05b.01
CCAACAAAGAAGTTCTGGTGAGTTCAGTGAATTTCATTGATTCTTATTGAATTTCCGTGTCGGGAGCGACTGCATTTTGAAGAAGATAATGGCCGCCTGCTGGGCATTCACTTGTTGTCTCCGCCGGCATGCTACTTGAGCTTCTCGACTCCAGCTCAGGAAAACAGCCCCAAGCACCTCAACTCAATGTCTCAATGTAGCTACTCAAATTGCATGAGTTCGAACGTGACAAAACAATACAAAACATATCAAAACATCTCTCTTGAAAGGGCAAGCTTGAGAAAGATATGTTGGATACTTCCAAGTCTGGGGCTTGCGTCTTGAGCTCACGCGATCGACTGCATTCACTTGCCTGGCATTGTGACATTGTGCATATCCTTGGATGGCCTGCTATAGATGAATCCGAAGAGTTTCCCATGATTTCCCCTTTGGTGAAGTTGCGCCGGCAGCCTCAAGAAAACCACGGATGGCTTCCGACCGCAAGGTTGCGCGTCTCCATGCCTGAGCCATATCATGCCCGCCCAAACTTTGAAAGATAGTCTTTGTTCAGGGTTCAGTATCCGCTTTCTATTTATATCTATATCTATTTATATCCTTTTATCTTATCATGTATGGAAATTTCTTTCACCATCTCGCCCCTACAAATCCTGCAGTCCCCTTTGGTGGTCCATCGGACGTGCTTACCACAATCCACAATTCACAACAGTTCTGAAGATCCTGAGGGTGAAGCTGCAAGAGTGGTTGCCAGTAGGAAGGATGGAACAAGCTCCTGACAAGAATTCTTCGCACCAATGCCAGTCAAGTCTCCAAAAATGTCAAAAAAGATTGAGAAAGTATGAACGATGATCAAGTACAGTACATTCAAAAACTATCAAACACTAACATTACCAACAAAGAAGTTCTGGTGAGTTCAGTGAATTTCATTGATTCTTATTGAATTTCCGTGTCGGGAGCGACTGCATTTTGAAGAAGATAATGGCCGCCTGCTGGGCATTCACTTGTTGTCTCCGCCGGCATGCTACTTGAGCTTCTCGACTCCAGCTCAGGAAAACAGCCCCAAGCACCTCAACTCAATGTCTCAATGTAGCTACTCAAATTGCATGAGTTCGAACGTGACAAAACAATACAAAACATATCAAAACATCTCTCTTGAAAGGGCAAGCTTGAGAAAGATATGTTGGATACTTCCAAGTCTGGGGCTTGCGTCTTGAGCTCACGCGATCGACTGCATTCACTTGCCTGGCATTGTGACATTGTGCATATCCTTGGATGGCCTGCTATAGATGAATCCGAAGAGTTTCCCATGATTTCCCCTTTGGTGAAGTTGCGCCGGCAGCCTCAAGAAAACCACGGATGGCTTCCGACCGCAAGGTTGCGTGTCTCCATGCCTCAGCAGCTTCAGAATGTCTAGTGCAGGCTGGTTGCTGGAAAACATCAGGAAAACGGTAATTGCCGTGCTGAGCCTTTGGCAAAGAAGGTCTGAAGCCATTCCTTCCAATTGTTGCACTGTTGCTGGGCGTAAATTGAGTGCATTGTGCCATGACACAGTCAATTCACTCGTCTCTCCAAGTTGCCCTCAAGGACTTTGTTGTATGCTGGAACCGGCCTGTCTGTCAAGCTGCTTGTTTCGCATTGAGCATAAGGCCTCGTCGCATCATGTCAAACACTACGAGTCAAGAGCGCACAATTGCTGAGAAATATCAACGACCATGATGCTGTCGGGCTTTGGGCTGACAAGAACCACGTGATTAACCCGCCCCCGTTGTCATACCCACCGGCCGCCACGGACTTTAAAGCGGCCTTGGACAGTCTCTCTCCCAACAATGAGTCGAAGGTTAGAAGCCGCCATGCCTCAGTACTCGAGCGCTTGGGGAGTATATGGGACTATGACTATGCACTTTCTATTCTTCCACTTTTGTTGCCCCAAAAATCCACGTAAGGCCCCGACATAAAAGCTGCGACAGAGAGTAAAGGGGACCTGTGCCAGGCAGATTTTTAGATACTTCGGACCGGTGTCAGATTGGTAGACCATGCCAGACCTACTCCTAAAGCTGAAATATGGTAAGTTTCCATAATATGCATCCGGTAGTTGTTGGCAATTCAAGATGCAAAAAATATGATAATAAAATATGAAATAGATTGAAATAGAATAAAACAAGGCTCTGTCATGCAGTAAGCACTGACAATCCAAATTTTGAGTTGGATTGATTCCGCCAACTTCAGGCTAGCTTTGGCAAGAAAGACTTGGTCAAGGTCGCATGCTTTGGCACCTCACTGTCCGCACTCCGTCCTGCCGTGGAACTCCTGTTCAACAGCATCGGTTGAGCAATATGGGAGATGGTGGCACACGCGATGATCCGTGCGACTTGCAATGCAGCACAGGGCACGTCGAGTTGCTTGCTTCCTCAGGGTGGCGAAACACAATAGCTGAGCATGTTCTTTGACTTGGGACTGACTGAAGGTGATTGTGAGACCTTCAGGAAGCTTAGAAGCTTCCAAATCCCATCTTGCTGAAGCACCACACTCAACAGCCGGATTCGTCACAGGCAAGGCTCTGCGGCATGGTCTGCTATCTGGCCGGCCTCAACAAAGCTGGTAGAATCGATACCCATGGTGAGGCAAGGCATGGAGGAATGAAGTCGAATGAAAAAAAAATCATGCAGAGCAGATTTTTCAACCGCTTGAATCTGTTCTTGTTGAACAACACCTAGCAGCTGGCCTCGGGCTCGAAATCAGAATCAGGGCTAAGATATGCTCTCCAGTCCAGAATCGATCGCCTGTGGGAAATCGAGCATTTCTTTCCAGGACAAGGCAGCTGATGCGGATCCGAAGGGTGCACAAACGGGTTCAAATGCTGATGCTATTGAATCATTCCATACTAGTTGGAGAGAAGTCTTCAACACCTTGCCATGTCTTGAACAAAAAAGACTCCCTACAAACCTCTCTCACACGACAGGATGACTCAACACATCAAAGCTTTCTCTGAACTGCCTCAATCTCCGCAGTGGCTCATCGATGTCTTCTTCATCCTCACCATGCAAAAAGTGCGACAAGAATTGAGTCTCAAGAGCAGTGCTAGTGGCAATGACTGCTAGCGACTCTTTCTCCCACGGTTCATTTGGCACGAAATTGTAGATATTCAACACTATTCAAAAACCAAATCAACCACCTGTCCTGGGAGGTTGCTAGAGCTAAGGCTCTTTTCTTGGCCTCAGCAGCATCATGATTGTGACCTAAAAATGCCTTGAATATCATTGAATCTGCTATGATTGCCATGCGATTCCAAATGGTTTTGACTATTGCCATTGTCCCAAACGCAAAGCAAAACAACGCTGCATATTTTGATCTATGACTTCTCCATTTCAATCATCAGTTTGCGTGCAGTCAATATGAGTTTTCGCTGAAGAGAAACGACGCCAGTGAAACACGAACCTTAAGACCTAAGGCTTTCGTTCTGTATGGGCAAACCACCCGACTGTGATCTCAAGGCAAGCTGGAAGTTGGTTGAGGCTGACTCAAAGTTGGTGTATGGTGGCAGGCTAGAGACAGCAGGCCTCGCAGCTAATGTCTGTGAGGCCCAGGAGGAATTGCTTGCGCTGCTTCTCTTTGGGTCTATCCTCAGCATAACCACTTTGAATTGGTAAAATGGCTCAGTCAAAGCCAGCTCCTTACATCTCCATCCAAGTAGCGACCAAAGCAAGCGCCATTCCACCATTGTTCTTCTGACGAACTCTACTCTTAGCTCACCCGAAGTAAGCTTAGATAAGCTTGGTAATGAAATAGGTTGGAAAAGCTGGCACTATTGGATGTTATGCATTGCTAGTATGTGTCTAGTGTTCTATTGGATTGCAAGTCAAAGCTACTAGTAAATGAACAACATTTCCCGCCAACATCTATGCGTGACATGGGCCCTACACAAAAACTGCCTAAGGCTTTGGAATCGACGGTGCTTTGAAAGAACACGGCTGCTTCATAAGATTTGCAAAAAAACATCTGGCACCGTACTACACTTGTATTTGATTGATCAACAAAAGCAGCAGCGATGGCTGTTTTGAATTTGGTTCACAACAGCAAAATTTGATGTCTCAGTGTCTTATATTATCTTATATGTATATATATATATATATCTGATAATGGAATCTAGTCACTGTAGTCTTTCCTTCCTTATCTTATTCTTTGCACATTGGCTTAGATGCATCTGACATTGGCAGCTCAATGTCATTCACATTTTGTTGCACCGAACACTCGAGGCTTTTTGGATTCAGGGTTGGCTCAACCTTGGGTGCTGGCAGTCAACCACCCTCCAAGCAAAGCTTGAAACCTGGACCTCCCAAACTGAGTATTCCACCCGTAATGAGGTGCGAAAGCCTGGCTCAACTTGACTCAGAATCGAGTTTCTCAGCACCTTGGGATGGGCCTTCTTTGCGTCTCTTTTTGCCCATTTGGCTTTCCCCTACTCAGTAATATCTCCCATCAACACGCTTCACCATCCCTGTCCTCTTGCCACACAGCACGGAGCATTGACTCTCCAGGCTCGAGAACTGTCTTTGCACTCCAGTTATCACCTCTCCATTGAATGGCATATGCACCAAGGATATTTGATGTTGATTCCCAGTCAGCAGGCATCAAAATAGTCTGCCAATTCTTGTCGTAAGCATTGCGCAATAAATTCGCATGATCATGTGCCCAAAGTCACATGCGTCAAAATTCTCAAATTCATCTCAAAGTCTCAGTCTGGCTGATGACCAATTTTGTCAGCCTGGTTGCGAACATCCTCCTGCATGCAAAATTGCAATGAAAAAAGGCAGGCAGGTCGGATTTGGGCATATGGCCACATACAATCACATACAACGGGAACCACCTCTTCCACTCTGCATTTTGGCTCCTGCGAAGGGCCATCAGGGAGAAGCGATACCTCAAAGGTAAAAACGGGTATCTACCACAATGACGAGATCTCAAGTCTATACAGTCTATACATCTCAAGCTCCCCGATGTTGCTCCAAAAAATGCACTTTTGGCTCTCCATGACGCTAATCATCATGAGTCTCTAGCTTCAAAGGCCGCCCGGGCACGAAGTCGTGCAATGCATCTTTCCTGTCAAGTGAGTTGTTGTAGAGACTCATATAAGACTCGCAGGGATCTGAACAAAACATATGAATCAGATCGAATCACAAGCACATCTGATCTTTGGACAGTTTCACGCACCTTTCAAGTTGGCTAGTGCCAGTACGATTGCAACTATCGGATACGGATACTAGAGGTACCGAAAGCAAATATGACACCTCGCATACGTGGCGTTGCTCCACAAAGACTTGCAATTGGTCTACGACTGGCGGGAGCGATCTGCGTCGACCTGCAGCGTGAACTCCAACGACTCCAGCCTTTACACAACACTCTGGTCACATTAATGTCACATCTGGTCACCAGCCGCCTGCTGCAGCGACAGAAGCATGCAACTCCTCTGGGCAAGGGATCAGGATGCAACTTGGTGTCTTTGAGCAAAGTCTGTTTCAATTGTCTCATGCACCACGATGTACAAGCCCGTGGCGGGACAGAATAGGGCAAAGGATGCCAATTGCAAAGGATTCTTGCTCAATCATACTTACACAAATCTTACGCAAGTCTCAAGGATCCAAACACGGCACAGTCCCGAACCATCCCCAAAACTTGTTCTGAACTTGCTCACCGTCCCGATGAAATGGTTCTGGCCTGGACTGATTTGGGCCTAAGAGCTTCCATGAAATCCTTGGCCAAACCGCTTCGTTGCGCCGTTCCACTAGTCACAAGTCACCACTTCCAATTACGCTTGAAACATCATGCAACTGTCATCGTAAAGAGGTGGACTGTAACACATAGACAATGATATATACTTGATTTCCTATTCGGATTCTTTACTTAACTGATAATTTCTGGTTACTTTGTTGAGATAGTCTGAGAATGTCTGAAATGCTAAGGTCTTTGCAGCATCATTTCCCATTCGCTTTCTGTGGGATTTCCCCAGCTGGGCTGTCTGTTGTGGGTTGCTTGTGCTGCTATGATATGCTGCCCAAGTCTACAATGTCATTGCAAGGGCGTCTGTACATCAGGTCAGGCTGGTGGTAGGGGTATCTGTCTCTTTCCATGAGAAACGGGGCATAAAATTGTGGAACCTATACAAATATTAGATGAGCTGGACCACAAACATCAAATTCTGTACGTGTGTGATAGCAATTGATGACAAATGAAAATGCATGCTAGCTCACTGCAGCCAAAACGAGTGTGACCGGTTTGGCTCATCCATCATGGTCATTCATGGCTAAAATATGCAAAACATGGTTACTGTTCCCCTCGCTTTGAAATGGCTTCCTCATGCTTCCTCAAAATCCCAACTCAATGGGATCTTCCAAGAGCCTTGTGAAAGTTATTGCAAGCTCAAGGTAAATCAGGCAACAGCACAGCTCCGCATTTTCACCAACAAACATTCACTCAGACTGTTCCGGGCATTATTCATGTCACACCTCTGAAATTTCACCTCAAAGTTGTAATCAAGGTAAATCAAGGTATGCAGCAGTAGATCTCTAGCGAGTGTAGACTGGCACTATGTGGAATGCAAATTGGATGCAAATGATGCATGCAGGATCTTGCATGTTACATAGGTCACCAAGCCCCTTGATTCATAACTGCCACGGGTCGACGTTTCGTTGGGAACGGACCCGCAACTCACCCGATTGGGCAGACCCGCTTGGGCAGGGCACAAAAGACCAATGGAGACTGTACATTGAACTCTGATGGTCGAACATGGCTGACTGCCCATTAGGTAATAGATATCGACTGTCAGGAAACAACAGGAACAAAAACGATTCTTGGGGCTGAAGAGGCATTCCCAAAAAATTCTAGCCAAACCGATTGTTTCGATTCATTTGATGCAAAAATGATCCGATTTGATCCTACTATATCCTACTTGCGTTGCTTGTGTTTCTAGAAGGGCATCCGGAAACGTATCAGGGAAAAGCAATCCTCTCCCTGCAAAAGATCGGAATCGACATTCCCACTCTAGGCCAGGTGCCACTGCCTGGCTTTATGTGGCTTATCCTTGATGGAAGATTCTTCTCTGCTCATGCTGATAGCGTCTGGCCTGACAGGTTCAGAGATTCCTACATATCTACCCACCGTGCCGACGCCGGTTCTTTATAACGTCATACCATGTCATACCAGCATCTATATATGCCAAATCAATCCTAAAGCAATCAAAAACGTTGAACAACTGCAACAAAGGCGGACGGGTCGTCAACGGTGCATGTTTTCTTTCAGACTTCTTTGCAGCATGGAACTGCCCTGAAGCTTCATATGGCTCCAGATTGCCAAAGGCCATAAGATTGCAATAATAATGCCATAAACATCCACCAAGGTTGCTGATGTGTGCATTGTCTCATGCACCTCGGGATCGCCGCGGAATACAAGCCTCAAGAACTTGACCCAGTTTCTGATTCAAGATCGAGTCTTGCCTTGGAAGCATCGAATTGGGTGAGCCTCAAGGATCGATCAAAGCGAAGGGCCTCAACAGAGGCCACCTCCACCAACCTTTCCGAGGCTGGACTCAACAAAATCTGCAGATTCAACGAATTCACTGGTGAATTTCAGCAACCCAAAACACGACCGGACCCGGCAGATGGGCAAAGGTCAGTCAGTTAACTAATTAATGGGTCAATGAATGTCAGTCATATATAAATAAACTGACGCTTGGAACACTTCGGAACGGAGCCAAGACTTGGAAAGCAAAAATAGCAAAGCCAAATTGCCTTCGATGCTGGCGCAAGGCCAAGTGGACCCTTGAAACATGAGTTCAAGTCTCACTGGCTTAGGCTTCAGCAGAGGCCAAAAGCTGGGATGCTCATGCTTTCTCTTCATCTGATAAGAGGTCGAGAGATGATTGAACCCGACCAAGCTCAACGACACCTGCCTACCAAGGATCACATTCTTACCACATCCTACCACTTCAGCTTGCCATCAATATTGTACTTCCTCAGAAGGGAGACGTAGTAAGGTTTCAAGGCTTCCACATCCGGAAGAGCATCACCCTTGGAGTAAAGGTCAAACTTGAACTCCTTGACCCATTTCAACGTCTCGGCATCTTTCTGGCACTCAAACTGTGTGTAAGCGCGCTTGTCATGCCAAGGGTAGAAGGAATGAAACCTGATCATGTTCAGGCCACATTCTGGAAGGGTGCAACCATTGAACTTCAGCATCTGGTACATGTACTCATCATGGCCCCAGGACATGAGAAGGTTGCTGATGCCGCACTCCGGCAGGTACATCCCGAACTTGGTGCCATACACTGGGTGATGATAGTCAGGATTACCTTTGAAAGATTCAGGGAAAACAACTGCTTCAGCAGGGGCACATCCTACTGGAAAAGTGTCTCCAACAACTGCCCACTGCTCCAAGATGTTATCACCTGCAATCTTGGGCAAAGCCATAACTTTGCCCATATCGTGCAAAAGTCCAACGAGGTGGAACCAATCATACTCCGCCCCTGGCCACTGCTCACGGATCCGTTCTGCAGTTTGGAAATCATGAATGCTGTTTGGGATGTCAACATCTGGATCAGAATCATCAACCAAATCATCCAACATCTGGATTGCTTCCATGATGGTGTATTCACCTTTGTCGAACTTCATCCACTTCTCATGCATGCTCTTCACAAATGCCACGGTTTGCTTGGTGTGCATGTCATCATAAGTCTTTTCAACCTTATCTTGGCGAGTGGACGAGTCATAGTTTCTGTAGGATCCTCCAAACATGTTCTTCTCGGAAAAGGGCTTCACAGAGACAGGAGCCATGGTCAAGGTGGCCATGTTGGGTCCTGGCAATTGCAGGTGCTGGACTTGAAGAATCGTAGGATTCCTTGAGCCAAGGTGCCTTGAGCCCAAAAATTCAACAAGCAGCATGTCTGGCTGTCACACAAGCACATCAGCTATAAATAGCCATATAAGGTAATCAAAGGTTAAAGGATGTTATAAGCATACCATTCTCCCACCACTCCCCAGTGTAAAACAAACAGTGTGCCACCTGAGCCTTGAAATGGCTGAAAGCCTTGTGATCGCCTGTGCTGTGGCCATGGCCGCAGCTTCGCCATACATAGTTCTACGTATCTACATATGTATGACATTGTATAACTGCATTCTGTACAATGTATGCTCTGACATCGCGATGCCCCGAGTTCGGCGCCCGTCTGCTCGACCATCTGCTTGCCTCGCACCTCAAATGCTGAGATGTGATGAATTCGATGTCAATAATGTCACCTATTTGCTCCGTGGCAAGGGGCCTGCATCTCCTCCTCCACCACCAAGACTTCTACCATCACCTGGGGCTTGGGCTAGGTTCAACAGGAAGAACCTGTTACTTCCTAATGCTTCCCACCTATCCTCACATATCTTGTCATATCTCTCATGGTTTATCCGTTCAGATCTGCAGTGCGGGCTGCTTTTTCTCCAGTGCTGACCCCACCTTGGAACCCTCCTTGCGGTGCCATCATCAGCTGCTGAGCTAATGGTCCCTGCCACTCATGCATGATCGCTGGTGTGTTGAGAAGTTGCTGAGATTCCTTCGAGGGGGTGCCAACTAAAGGTTTGAACAATTAGACAAGTGTTGCGGTACAGTACCGTAGAACTTAACAACACCTTGTCGTTTGATTTAAATAATCATATACATGCAATAGGTATTCTGCGAATGTGCATACAAATTTCCACAATATCAGCAATGGACTGTGACTGGGGCACACTGTACCATGGGTCCAAGTGTGCCAACGTCTTCATTCAGTGGGGGGCGTGGCAGCAGCGGAGCGGTCTGTCCAGTCTTGATCTCTTTGTCCTGCCTGCTGTGCGGCGTCTTGACTCAACCTGGTCACTGACATTCAGGCTGCTTCTAAAAAGTGTCTTGATCCCTGATCCGTTTTTCTCAAGGACGAATCGAAATGGCAACCGCTGGAACAACGGAAAGGCGCTGACTCCATACTCGTTTTGAACATCCTGAAGGCAATTCGAGACCTGGAGGCAAAGGCTGTCGCTCTCCCCAGAACCTCGAAACCTGGTACCTTCTTTTTGTTCTCAGGATGCAGCGCTACTATGTCAAGCACGGTTCCAATAAGCAGAACGACCTCGGGTCCAATACCCGCCTTACAGGTCACCCTCATAAAGTCGAACAAAAACTAAAACTCACCCTGGTCATCGTCACTGCAGTCGTGTTTCTCAAGCCTCTGACATTTCGTGCCACCTGGGAGACACGAAGAATCTGGTGGTTTGTTGCTTTAAGTTCCAATGTGTTTCGATGCAACAAGAGGAAAATCCTGAAAGGCATCTGAGCTTGTGCAAAGGCACCCATGCCGCGCTGCATGCATGTTCCTGAATTTCCACCTGCATCTGAGAATGAACCAACACATTGGAACAGGCATAGGCAACCATGGTTGTGAGCATAGTGAAGGTTACATCTGTTTGTTACTCTCTCTCTCTCTCTCTATGTGTGTGAAATTAATGAAATCATGTATTACGTCTATATCATATATAGTTTGTCTGACGGAGCCAAAATGTGACACTGTAGGGGTACCTTACAAACTAGTGACCTTTAGGACCTAGGTGGCTAAGAAGAGTCTAATCATCGAATCTAATCCATGATTCTGATCATTAAATGCGTTGCAAGTGTCCAGTCATAAGATGTATACATCTTTAAAAAAAAATATATATATATATGTATATAGCAGACAAACAGATATAAACATAAATCATTTTGTATCATATATCGATCTCAGCTAGTCTACATTTGGAACATGTTGGAAGCTGGATAGCCCCTCTATATACAATCTTCCTGCTATGAAATGCCATGAAGACTTCCCCCCCAACTGAGGGGGCCTTGGTGTCTTTAGGAACGACATAGGGGTCAGTGCCGTTCAAGTAGATCGTGGTGTTTGCTCTCAGAACTGCATCCACCTCAGCTTCAAAACAAATTATACACATCAAATTGCCTTACCCGAAGACAAGTCCGAACACCTAACAATCTTCTACAATCTAGAACTTAGAACCTATTGCTTCTCCAATAGCAACTTGGTGGATTCAACACAATTCAATTCTTTGCCAAATAGCAAATTAGAATACAAACGCAATGTAGTGAATTGCGGTAAACATGAGAAAAGTTTGACCACCCACCTAAATAGGCTTAGCTCCCGACAGGTTTAGGGCAATCCGTGGAAAAAAAGTTGTGGGCACCAGGGTATGGGCTCGCTAGGACGGAAATGATATTCACAAAGTCAAAGAACCTCGGCATCTTCAATTTTCACTGCTTTCGATCAAGTGTAGGAGTGAGGATGGCTGAGGGCAGCACACTGAGATGATACCCAGCAGCAACAAAACCATGATGCATGACATCATGCACCTCAGGACGGCAGTCACCAAACTCACGAAATGATGCGAAAGGCAATATATGATATGCTGCATTCATAAAATCAATATTTCGAATTATTTCGATGTATTTGGAAATGTACATATATATATACCTGGGACCCCAAATGCTCAATTTTTTTCTATCGTACGGCCTTGCTGTTTTTTTTTGGTCGTTACGGGTTACGGCCCCAAAAAAGACATTAAAGTCGCAAGATTGCGAGCTATGTGGAGTGTGGAACGAACACACGCTCGCTGGGCTGCATTTTGAGACCCCTATAAGAAAAACCCAAACACGGCCTGTTAACGCCCATGAAGTTGATAATTGGCTACGTTTTTTTTCAATAAATTATTGGCCTTTTTTTGCTTTTTTTTGGGTATCCCTCAAATATGGTGTGACTTTGGCCCAAAGTCAATAAAAACGCTCACTTTTTTTCACCATTTGCTCATTTAATTTGATCAGCCAAACCACCACTGGGCGAGGATTTTCGGTCAAGGGCATAGCAATATAAATCATATGAACATGTCTGTTGAAGAATAATTCAAAATGACGCATTTTTTGGTCATTACGGCAAAAGTGGTGATTTGACGAGAATTTTGGTTCATTCGCCATAATTCGGCATATGATTAAAAAAAATCTGGCGACTGGGTACCCAGGTATATATATATATATATATATGTATATAAGAGAGACGACAATAGAATTCCTCCTGGGCATCAAGCTGATCAGCTCTGGCTGCCATTGAAGCTGCCGCGACCAACATGAAAATCTCAGCGGAGCCGCGGAGCTGTGCTGAAGCAGTTGGTCAATCATACAAAAAACTTCGAAATGTGTTTTCAGTTCAAAGTTGTTAGCTGGGAGCCAACACTGAGATTGAACCACATGCTGGGACGCGGGGTCAAGGCCCGGGCGTAGTTGAGTGCCGAGTTCACGGCGCCAACGGATAAGGCCGTGATGACGATCGCCGTGTAGCCAGCCTTGGAGGCCAAGGGAACTCGTGATATGCGCATCCAATTCCTAGATTTCGGAGAAGGTAACAAGGGTCAACAAACGGGAAGTGGACGAAAGGAATGCTAACAGATAATTGATAATAAATGGGATGGGGCCTAAGAGCCACAAGAAAGTCAAACATTATATATCATGTGGCCCCATCCCTCCTATCGATCTTATCTTATGTTCATTCCTGGAGTTCCCGGCCAATATCCAAAGGTTGAACCTGCATTCCCTTGATTCACCGAATAAATTTGCAGATCACAGATGTCTCTGGGTTCAGGGCCACCAGGAGGTACAACAAGTTCTTGTACCTCAGTTTTGGAGAAAGGTCAAAGATCTCAAGATGGACAGCACCTGCAACTTTCCTACTATTCTGGATGGTCTGTGATTCTTTCATTGGCAAACTGATTGATTGATTGGCAAGCTTGAGCTATATTGCATCTCTGTCTTTCTCTCGTCAGTCAATTTCAAGACCTGCCTGAGAAGCTCTGGCGGAGGAGGCCCCACACCACCTATACAATGACGCAAAGCACAGTCCCGCAAACACGCCATGATCAGTGAGACATACCACCACTATACTGTCCCCAAATTCCATGAGGCGGTAAAAATGCTGGAAATCAACTACTCATGACTCATAAGTAATCCATTTTTCGAAGGATCAACTTCCAAATCCTGAGAGGATCGATAGGTTGGAATTCCGCACTCTGACTCTAACCACAAACGCCAGAAAGGAGGCCAACGAATTTAGAGTTTCAAGATGTTTCAATCTGTGGCTTTGACTCCCCCATACTCTCCCGAAAGCACTACAGTGATTGAGGATGACTTGGAAGGCCAACCAGGCAACCCATGCCAACGGATGCCCTTTTTGTCAGCTCCGTGGCGGAAGAACCCGGTGACTTTGGCTGACCAATAAGGGCACAGGTGTTCGAGGGGGCAAAAGATCAGGCATTCCTGGTAACAACTGTTCAGTGTGTTCCTTGTACTCCTCCAACCCTTCCAAAGGTCGAATGAGTTCAAATTTGGCTACCAGCAAAACACCCTTGCGATGCGGTTCAGGATCAAATGGCTGTACTTTGGTTACGTGGTAGCCTAAGTCTCTCAAGCCAGCCGCATCTGCTTGAAAAGCTTCGGAATCCACAGAAACATACACAATGGAACGGGCAGCAGTTGATCGCAACCAGCTTTGAAAATATTTGGGTGTTCCCTTCCCCTTCTTTCGATTACGTGGTTGACACACCAAAACCACATCTGGAGGCGGGAGGGTTGGAGCGGCCTTGTCAGTACCGGCTTGTGTAAGGCGAGTGTCACCATCCTTCAGCAAAACCTCCATTGACTCGTTTTGCTGTGCAAATGACTTCTCTTTGCTGTGCTTGGGATGCTGAAAACTGTGATTGTTGGATGGGCCTTTGGCCCAACCTTCATCAATCTCCAGTTCAACTTCAAAATCTGAGTCCTCATCCCTTTCCTCATCATCTTTGCTTCTTGCCTTCGCTTGCTTCCCTTTGGCTTTCTCATCATCTGGAAGGCCAAAGGCTTCGGCTACCTTTGCATCCGTGTCATCCATCTCTTCGTCGGAGCTTTCTTCTTCATCTGCCTGCTGCTTGTTTCTTGAACCCTGTTGCACTTTTCCCTCATAACGCCAGAAATGCTTTGCCTTTATCCGGTAACTGCTCTCATGTGCAACCTGAAATGGATCTTTGGCATCCTCATCGCCCTCCTCCGGACCAGCTGTATCCCCAACCAAGGCCTTGTATGCTCGTGTCAAGGCTTGAAATCGATCTGAGGCTTCTGGATCATTGGGATTCTTATCAGGATGATATTTCATGGCCAACCTACGATACAATCGCTTCAGCCGATTCTCCATGTCAGGTGTGACCTCTCGAGTCTTCTCCTCCTCCACAGGCTTGTTGGTTGGCACAGGCAGGGTGGTCAAGTTAGGCCGAAATTCACGCACGAAAGCAGGCAGCAAAACCCGCAGTTCCTGGTGAGCCAAGGCATCTTCCCTCAGCAAAGGTGCATTGAATGGTGATGCTGTGAGTCTTTGGATCAACCGTCGTCGACTTTCACCAGGAACAAAACATGTTAAGGCATAATCGCGAGCTTTATCTTGTTCCCTTCCATCACCCAACAGGAGTCGCTTTTGTTGGGATTGGGAGATGTGGAAAGAGAGCTGTTTCAACGTAAAAGGACTTTGGAGATTACACAAGACAGCCGTTGTGTTGGTCACTTCATTGGCTGCCAAATTCCGCTTCAACTCTCCCACCTCAGTAGCTGAGGTGCCAATAGCTACCACATGTTGGCAAAGGCGACCTGCTGCCAAGCTGAGTTCACCACCACTGCAAAAACAATGCCAAAGGATATCGGTTTCACTCAAATCGCACATATCAATGACCGTTTCAGAAAGCTCTCGTAAAATGCCAGCATGAGCTGCAATGCGAGAGCCAGCACCCATTTCAAGAACAAACGTGTGCATTTCCTTCATGAGGCCCAAAGGTATTTGGAAGGTTTGGCGGACATAACGACGACCATACAAGAGATATTCACGGCGTCCTCCCATAATAGTTCTCTTGGACCGTGCCATATTGGCCACAACACCCACCAAGCTGCTCGGAGCAGCTTCAACCACAGCATTCGCAAGTGGCTGAAGAACACCCTGGACATCTTCAACATCATTGCCCAGCACTATGTTCAAAAGCACCTCAGTTCTTCGTTTCCCATCTTCTTGTGGAAGTCCCCGGCCTGTGAGTGCTACAATGCTCCGAAAGGTGCCCCAACTGTGCACGTCATCAAAAACACTGTAACTTCTCCTGAGTGGAAGCTGCAGTTTGCTGCAGTTTGCTGTGTTAAACTGAGTCATTAGGATATTCCAATATATTCCACTTAGAAAGAGGTAAGAGTCTCTACTTACGAGCGCGCGCGCTTTCTCACATCAATGGACAGATCTCACATCAACCCAATGGCACACCGCATTTACTGATCTCACATCAGTGGGGCAGATCTCACCTCATCCCAATGGCACACCGCAGGAAACCAAGTCAGATTTAGCGAGCTATGCAATACCAATGTCTACAATTCCCTTGCGATCTGCTATTCCAGAATTTAAAAAAGCATCATGCTTCAGATGTATATCCAGGAGCAGTTCCCAATGGCACACTGGCTAAACCAACCTCGGAAGTACAGATGTGAATTCTGAGCGTCCGTCTTAGATCTGTGAAGGGTACACTGTTTTGAGTTGGTATTCGACCAAAAGATGTATGCATCGAAGACATAACAAATCCAATTCCCTAATGGCACACCGACGTTCATCAAAGATGTCGCAGTTGGGGCGCTTATCTGTCAGTGGCCAGTTTTACAGTGGGTTAAAATCATACACAGCATCAGAGCCTGTAGCAATCCATATTTCAAGCAGCACATATTTTGCGGCCATGCAATGGGTGGAAACATCTGGCGGCCAACCATACATCACTTAGCGAAGGCGGGCTGACAAAGCAAACTGCACAGTTCTTCTTCCAAGCCTCTGTTGTAGCCACTTTGAAAGCGATGCAGGCAACAGTATGAATATGTTGCCACAGGCGGCATGGACACGGGACTCAAACGAGGTCCCAACGAGGTCTAAACGAGGTTCAAACGAGGTCCAGAGAATGGCTAGGCCAGGGGACGGCCTATCATTTAAGACATGTTTACTCATAAACACACCTGCAGTTGGCACCTTTACCTCCTAGAAAAGAACCACTACAGTCTACGTGACATATCTCATGACAAGCGCAAGTGTGCCTATGCGATTGGGTGAGTAAACGCAACAAACAAAACTACTAGACATATGTATGTGACACGTTTATTTGATGAGCTACGTCCATAGGTACACATGCAGTTGGCACCTTTACTTCTTTGAGAAAAACAACTACAGTCTAGGTTACATATCTGCTGACAAATGCAGGTGTGCCTATGCGATTGGGTCACCAAACGCAACAAACATAAAATTTAGATTAGATTTTAGATATTACAGTAGGTGACCTGATATTGATGATCTACTTCCATAGGACCCTGCAGTTGGCACGAGATCTTTGCACCGGCACGAGTAAACCCATGAACCCAGTACCCAGTACCACACATAGACACTCACAGATGCTAGTGTGCCCTTGCGATTTGATGTCTCAAAGCCTTATTGACAGATTAGGATCTTATATGATAGGATCTACTTTTTTAAAGCTCCTCCCAACGGCACACTTACACTTGAGACGAGATCTGTCCCCCGAGACGAGTAAGAACACCTACCCAGTAGCACCTACAAGCTATTGGCAGATGCTATTACAAGACATTAAAAATCCTTTAAAAAGAACCCCTTACAACCCTATAGAACCCTGTCCTGCGCAGTTCCCTGAGTTGCATGAAGCTATCAGCACAAATGCTCAAGGTTCGAATAGCTGCCCTTGGAGCTAATACACATCCATACAGCGGCTCGCCTGGTGGCCGATCTTCGGGAGCTCCAGGTGGACCAATGAGGACCTCACCATCATCTTCTCGAAACATCCACTCGGCACGCAGGGCATAGCGCTTTTGTGGGGTGGAAGGTCTGATCCTACAAAAGCATTCAGAAAACCGTGGGATCTTGATGTGGATGGAGGTAACAAAGACTGAGATTTATCTGCAGGATTCTGTAGGTAATTCGTTCACACTTTTACACGCACACAGCTCTATTACTGACTATTCATAATGGCTCTATTGGATGTGATGGATGGATATGCAATGTATGCCTGTCAGCATTTCTGAACTTCTTGCAGAATCCATCTTCCACATACATAATTTCAAATTGTGACAGCCACCCTGCTAATTGCATTGAATTTGACTATTATGGATAACGTGGTGAAACCATATCTACCTTCATCCCTTAATGCAAGTTTACTAGATCATGTCGCCCCCTGAATCATTAGGACAGGAACAAACGATTCGAACAAAGCAAACGCACCAAGAGCCAACCGCAAATCAAAACACCACCCATCTTCCCATCTCCCGAGTGTCCTTTTTAGAGTGTTCAAGGGCACCTTCGAACCAATCAATGCTCGTTCAATCCAGCGCCTTTTTTCGATCAACTGCCGGCCATAACTCAGATCTAAGAAATCGCATCCGCCACAGGAGTTGTAGTGAGGACAAGCTGGAGAAACTTCATAGGCACTGGGTCGCACTTTCTTTACGGATGGGTTCACATAAACATCCTGGGCTTGTCTGTCCCGAAATCCGTAATCTTCCCGAAGATGCTAAAGGGATTTACAAAGTATATCTCTCTCTCGGTATCTTATTATATAAATACACAAACAAATTGGTATATACAATGTATCTACATTAATTAAATATGATTATTGATGATTACTGTATGATATAAAAATGATAATCAACTGATACTTCAACAGGAAAGTTTGCGCTTGTTGAAGGGTTGAGTCATGACTTCGACACTGTTCCAGACCGATTTTTCATGATTTTTCATGTCCATTTTGCGTGGCAGGTGTGGACAGTCAATTTCTCACCCCGTTTTAGATTTGATAAACTCAGAAGGTATTCCCGGGGGAAATCCGACGAGAATAAACAATTCTAGGGGGAAAGGGTTTGCAGTTCTCAGCACGAAGACTCAACAAGCATAACTTTTGTCCGGTTCAATTTGGGATGCTTTCCTGCCAGCAACAGCGGCTGGCAAAGAAGCTTTCACTTTAGAGATTTCCGTAGGGGATCCCAATGAACCTTCACTTGCCAATCTTCCCGGGGGGGGAGCATCCCCAAGGTTCAATCCACAATATTCAAACCATTTCATTTCAAATCAAGTACTTTTTAGTGTGCGAACATCTGAGGATTTATCCCGAATTTTGAGCACACATATGGACAACACATCAACAAAAATACACAAAAACAGAAACATATTTATAGAACATAAAACACAATTCATAACTCCACAAAATTTACAACGGCTATCGACCCAGCATCAATATCACCCATGGGCCACTTCTTTTGCGTCACTTTTCCAAAAGCAACAGTCACCACCTCCCCAGGCAAACCACGTGGAATCAAGAACTCTTTGGTGACGACCCATCGATGCAGTGTATACCAGCGAAATTTCACGATGCCTCCGCCATCCTCCAAAGCATGGCTAGGAGAACGGGCAGTAGAGGTGTCCTATAGCCTTTGCAAGGCTATCCGACTATCCACTTTTCATATGCGCAATCTGAAAGTGTGGGAAAGGTACATATTATATTATAAACATATCACATCATATAATATATAAATACAGTCGATAGTATATATTTCAATCTGTAACCTATATAGTCTATGGGTTTGTTCACCTACAAACATCTGCAAATCCTGTCCTTAGGGCAAATGCCTATAATCATCACATCTTGTGGCCAATCAGCTCGTGGCAATCCCATCCGCAACGGTACTGCATCTCTGATGTGGTCTGCTGCACGCTTGGGGTTGGTCCTAGGCCCAGGCTTGTTCCACAATTCCACACTGAAGTGGCGACAACCGAAACGGAAGCCAACATGATGCAAGTTGGGCAGCATAGGACTGAAGCTCCAGAGCTGCTTGTGATGGATCCGTCACGCATGCGAAACATCGCATCGCAAAATGGTTGGATGAGTTTGGTTACTTTGATGTGCTATCTGAGATGGCATCCAACAAATGAAACGCCGAGCATGCAAAAATGAAAAGTAATCCGTATTCCTAGCAAGTGAATGGAATAGGAAAGGCAATGAGAAACCTTACCTTGCTAGAGAAAAACTCGTAAAGCTTCACAAATTCGCGCATTGTCGGGATCACGGTGCTTCATGACCGCTGTTGTCTCATGCCTTTGCTTTGCTGTGGCTGTTGTTTATGCATTTGGCTTGGTCCCTGAAGCATGAATTGTAGCGGAGAAACGGATTGAGTTTGTATCACAGGACGAGACTATGGAAAGATGTCCTTAACCAATCAAAATCTCATTACTGTATCTAAAAAGGATTAAAATGGCCTCTCTGCACTTGAAACTCTCTGCAGGTGCCATCTTGCAAAAGTTGTAGAATGCGACGGTGAGCACGTCTCTGCCAGCTTAGCTAGCTAAGCTTCAGATCTGTCTCCCAAGAGGCTCATCTCAAAGCACGAGCTTGAAATGACTCGCACTAGGAAGTCTTGCTTGAGTTTCAATCTAATCTTTGTGCCAATGTTATCCACACTATCCACCCCCTATTGCTGCACCTGGCCCCATTCCGCCAAGGGGAAGCATTTTGCGGGGCCTGTCAGTTTGCAACAGAAATGAGACTCGTATCACGGAATGTGTCTCATGCCTTGGAGAGCGGAGCAATGGCCCAGCGATTCAAAGAATTTCTCACAATCTGGATGGGCAGCTGGAGCCGAAAAGTCACACAAAAAGCATCAGCCACAAGCTACAGGGCACCAGAATTCAGCATCTATTGACGTACCACTTGCATCCGCTTGGAAGCTACGTTCAGTCCAACAGTTGTTAGCATCGAGACCTTTCTGGACAATGGATGAAAATGGCACGCGTGGACTATAACTGACTGAAGCATACTAAAGCTATTAAAGTCACTGACTCAGTCGAAAAAGGTGGAACATGCTGCATGCTGCAACTTTTGTTCTGCAATGAGGTCTCCAAGCCGGCTTTTGCGTGGCGTGCAATCTAAAACTGGCTCAGGCCTGACAATGCTGCAGTACTTTTGCTGTATCTTTGGGTGTGATCTGAACCTGTGATAAAGAATCGGACGCAACCTGAGTCCTGGCCAGTGGCCAATTTGAGCTCCAAAATTTCGGTGGCCGTGGCCCCAGCTCCTCACAACTTCTCCCAGGAAACTCGGCTAACCTGCACATCGAGCCCAATGCTGGAGCCAACTGACTTATAGCAGTCGGAATCAAAAGACTCCCTCAAATTGATCAAGTCAGGAAGCACCTTTGACTTGAGAATCTATTGCAGATTCCTATTCATGCCAACAATTTCCAAAGTCAAATTGCTATCACATGCTAAGCTTGTAGAAAATGGAACCTGTCTTTCAGCTTACCGGCCTTGCCCTTGTCATCCAAGGACACGCATACCACAAAGTGAGATCCAGGGGTGGCCTGATTCTGCTACAAATGCAACTCGCATCAGGAATTCTGAAACAAAACAGTTTGTCCTTCGTCATTTTGCAGCTGACAAGCAACGGACAAGGCAACGGCATGTCACAGTCAAATTTCAACTGTAACTTCATACCCCACATTTTTTGATTTCCAAACTTCCCTGGGGCCTCCTCGGACTCGTCTTTGCCAATTTGCCAGCTCCTGGGAAATCTGCGGATGCAGGATTCATCAAAACCCAAGGGTAGAATGCTTGGCAAAATCCTCTAAAAATCCAAATCATCCCGTGTACTAGCCGTGTACCATAGTGAGTTGCCAGGGAAGTATCTCTGCCATTTTCAGAGCAAGGAATTCAAGCCAGCGACCGCAGGATAAGTACTACAAAGACTTCGGCACAGGGCACCCGACCTGTCGTGGCCTCCGTTGTCAGGCCCACAGATCTGGCAACAGGAAACAAATCTGATATCACACAGGGGATCACAGGGGCCGGCATGTCAAAGCAAACTGCTCTCGCTGAGAATGGTTTGAAGTGTCCATGTTTGAGCTCTGTATCATTGGCATTCTACATCTATGGCATACTTTTACTAAATCTGACGGGGTGGCGGAGTATTTGTCGCTGGCACCAGCCTGACAATGTGGACCCATCGCCCGTAACCCTCGTAAGCAAATACAGAAACATGGGCAGTCCAAACTTGAAAACCACAGCTACCAGCTCGGAAGCACATGCCTCCTCCAAGCTGGGGTAGATCACTTTGTCCCAGCCTGTGTGTCAAAATCCCTGACTGCACAGTGGCTTGTGTCAAAGATTTGTCCATCTTACTCTCCTTGCACGGAATCCCTACTTTGTGCATCTTTCGTCCTACCATTTTAAATGTAAGTACCACACCAATACCAAGCAACCAGCTCCAAGCCAGCAACCAAAAAAAATCCCGGGCTGAAACATGGCTGAAACATATTATTCCTTTTTGTGGCCCGTATTTTGTATTTTCGTTCTTGCATTTTTTCTCGCAATTTATGGTCTTTACATTTTAAGTTCAGAATCTTTCTTCTTTCTTGGATTTATCATGATTGCTGCATCTTTTCGATTTTCGTAGGACGGTCTGCTTTTTCCGCGTCTCTTTGTGTGTGTTGGTGGGTTTTTGCATTCTGCCAATGTTTTGCGAATTCCCTTGCCTTTCGTTTCGATCGATTTGTGCCAGGTTTTCATTGTTCAATGATGTATGCAAAATTTCCTTGCATGTTCTCGGTTTCATGTTTTTGTCCTTTCATTCTCTCAGGCTTGCTTGAATCTCAGGATCCCTTTCCATCGTTCTTCGGGTTTGCTTGTCTCTTCGGTGGGCAAGAGCGACAATGTAAAACGAACGGCTGAGATTTTCACTGCCATTCTGCAAAAGCTGAAAGCAATCCCAGCCTGAAGTGACGTGAGATGAAGTGACCGATCGCATCTCAAGCCAAAACCAGCTGAGTTCCCAAGCCGTCATCGCCAACCTCCATTGGAAATACGAAGAGACCATCTTCCCACCTAGGCATTTCTGGGTTGGAGTCAGCATCCAAAGATCATAGCTACCGGATGATAGCTTGAAAACGCTTCTAGTCATGCTTTTCACCTGCATCTTGAGCTTCTGGCTCCATGTCATCGGGAACGAATCCATTCCAGCCTGCAGCATTGAGACTGCCAATTGCTGCTGACTTTTCCATTGTTACATCTTATGTACAGCTTCTTGTGGCTCTTTTTACCCGACCTTTACAAGGGTAATCACTTTGAATCGAACCGAGATTCCGGCTTCCAGCAATTGACAGCTTGAAAGGTGGCTTTTTGTCAGATGGCCAAACCCTGCAATTTTTTGGCGACAGGGGTTGTCAATGGTCTTGACAGCTCTTGCCAACACACTATCATGATGTATTGAATTGAAAAAAGACATGAAAACACCCAATCAAGAGGTGGCACCCTGGTTGCGCGATACCCTTCACGTTGTCGAAGGTCTCCTGTGTCACAAATAGATGCAACATGATGCAATACAATGATATTGGTTGCACATTCACATTGAATATTGGGCCACCGATGTGAGAGTCACATTGCACAGCCAGCGGAATCGCACCACCACCGGATAGAACCAAGATTACTACAGTACGAATAGACTACGATGCTATTCCAACCACAACTTGTCAGAAGCCAAGTCAATTTTGAATGGGATGCGATGGGACACACTCCTGCTATGACATCGCTATGACTCTTCCATACTCTTCCAAAACAGTGTCAGGACTGGTGGATTCTCCTTGCCATTCATGCCATTGGCTGTGCTGTTGGGGTAACCTCCTCCGGCTCCATCACCTCCATCCAGACCATTGGGTACCTAAGTGCGAGAGTGCAAATGCGAATGTCTTGGCTACTTTTGGCCTGGGTTACGGTTAAGGGTGAATAAAGTTTGCACATTGCTTTACTGAAGCAAAACGGATGGGATACCTCAAACTTACTTTCAGCGATCAATGTTCTCCAAGTGCTCATGGTATGCAGCGTATGCCCAACTGACCCTTGAACTGTGATGACTGATGGCACCCAGGCCTGCTCCTTGCTGGCCCTGGCACATGCCCTCGACAGTCCCCGCCATGTCCTGGCAGCAAAGCTATCGGCAAAGCAACTGATGCTGGAACTAGAACGCCTACATGGCAAAACGCTGTGCCAAAAAAAATTTCTCTGACTCTAACCGACTGCATGTTCTGCAAGTTTATCAACACCTCTTGAAATGCTCCATTCTTCAAACAGCATGAAGGCAGCGAAGAGGTAGGATCTCAACAAACTCACATGTCAGAACTGCTCTGGGGGAGATCTGAGACCAAGGAGGCCTGGGCGGCCATAGCGACATCTGAGTCTCCAAAATATCATCAAAGAGTTCATATGAAATCACCACATGTATATTTAGTAGCAAAAAATCTGAAAGCGTGCTTCCAGAATCTTCCAGTGAGGCTGCGCAAATGCATCAGTTGAAGCTTTGAATATGTAGATATACATGTAAAGATCGCATATAAATAACATACAGTATGCATTATTATGAATTACAGGAGCCTATAGGAGTACATATATAAATAAATTATAGTTTATAGTATTAAGAAACATAGTCACAAACCATCATGTCAACATGCAGATTTCGAAAGGCCCCAACTGTTGATTTCTTCAGCGAGCTCTGTGAACTCGGGCTGCTCCACCTCAACGAAGCATATCAAACTCACTCGAAGTTCGATGGTTTTTGCCGGGCATGCACATCCAGATTAAAAATGTGTTCTTGCTGGTGAGGTGGCATCACTTTCTCATTCGGCATGGGTGCTGGCTCTTCATGAAATCTTAAGCCAAGCGTGGTTTTGACATGATGCCAACAGGGTGAACTGCGAAGCTGTCATGCTGAGAGAAGCACATAGGGTCCCATAGCTGCCATCATCTTATACACGCCTGCCTTACCATGTGCTCTGCGTGTGAGAGCTGAAAACCCAAACAAAAAACGGGTAGTTTTTCATGGGCTGCATTGCGCACCCGGGAGCCCTCGAAGCCATACTTCGGTAAAACCACGCTTTGGACCTGCCATCTGGTACATGGGAGCAATCCATCTCTTCATCTCATGCTTCCGTCTCTTCTCGACATATGGCCATGAAGCATCCGGAAACATGTTCTAACCATATCTAGACATCTACGGTACAGTAACGGTAAGATTCTTTGCAACCGGCATGTCCTTGGTTTCTCTTCGCTCGCCTCCAGCATGAGCTCTTGCCTTTTCCGAGCCTCCGCACACGGCTAGCATATGTCATCTCAGCAATGTGGTACCCCTTTTTAGTGTCTGAGACTTGGACGAGCTCACCGGGTCCATCGGCCTTCTTTTCGATCTCGTCTAGTCTCGCCTTTGCAGACTCTGAAGTTGGGCTTGATAGGATGGAAACATCCGAGGAAAAAGTATTGTAACTCTTGACATCCCTTGACTATTCTAATATATTCTAATACTAGTCTTAATCAGACCTGGAACTTGTCCTCCGCAAAATGATCGCCTGGCCATAAGATGTTGCGGTGGGTCAACATGTGTGCACGGGGCCACGGCAAACTCCCCAGCATGTCCCATTGAAAATGAAAGAGTGTAAAACATGTCACTATTGTAGCAAACATGGCCAGCTGCACGCAGTTCTCTCTGTAAGCCTCAGGATGTCATGCAGTGGCGATGGCGCCAAAGAGTGGGCAGTGATGTTGCGACCTCAACACCTCAAGTCATTAGAAGTGATTCCATCAGGGCCCGTTCATGTCACCTCTTCATAGGTGATGGTGGGGTCCTGTTGGTGGCGTCGTCTTTCGTGCTGTTAAGGACTCAGTTGGTCCGCCGGTCCTCCTCCAACTCTTCATCACTGCTCGCTGCCTCTGCTGCGATCAATTGCGGGCACTCTTGTGGTAAAGGGATGTATATAAAGGGAATATGAAATTTGACCCCATATCTTCAAGCAACAGTCGCCATTTGCCACCTTTCCAAGGTTTCCTTCTGTGTTGTCTTATGTCTTGGCATCCCGGCAGCCTGTGCCTTATGGGCGATCAAACCTCTACTTCCCAAACTTCCAAGGGTGCTGAAGCCACGAATGCCTCCCAAACCTCAAACGACCAAACGAATCCAAGAGATACCATGAAAGGGAAGCCGACCACCTTGCAACTGTTTCCAGTTTCCAAGCTTATCACCACCAAAAGTGCCGAAGCCACTCCCTGGCACCTCGGGGACTAGCAGCTAGCAGCTGATGCATATTGATCATTGAGGTGTGTTTTGATGTGCTTTGATATGTTTTGTAGCTTTGTGCTGCAATGAAATCGGCTCTCCCGGTCTCTCTTAGATTCCAGCCAAAGGTGGAGGTTCCTGGATCATTGTCGTCTTGTGCAGTGTAGGCTGCTCTGCTTGACAATCACTGCACAAATCATCACAAATCTAAGCTTCCCAACGTCATCATCACCGGCATGCACGTTGCGACCAGGTCGCGGCTTTACTCTGCCAAAGCTGTCCTCGACCATGTCTTCTTCGCCTCAGAGCGAAAGCATTGATCCCATGGCGGTTGAGGTTTACCTTTGGTTGTTCCATGAATTCCCCCACTTCATGGGCTTTTGTCTTTTATCATCTTCCAGCAATTTTGGTTTCACGATCTGAGCTTATCATCGTCCATCCTTGCTACTTGTGGCACCAGTCATCCGGAACGCCTGCAGCAACTTTCTGCAGTCTCCCACTTTTCGTGGTGTGCACATGTGTACAATGTACAGGTGCCCAGGACCTTGCCATCCTTTGTAGGATGCAAAAGCACCGGACCCGAAAATATCTGATTGAAGGCTGAGACTTGATTCCTGCTGGAAGCTCCTCCAATGTAGTTGCAACATCCTAGCGTTCCGTACATACAAATCCAAACGCGAACCTCTGACCTGCAAGGAGTGATTGGGAGATGAGCCTGTTTCAGCATCTTAGGATACCTGCTGAACAAATTGCCAGTGAGTGCATCAGGTTCGTCTCCTCATCTTTCTCATCATGGCCTCGCTGCCCACCAACCTCATGGAAGCTCTTCGTCTTTGCTTGCTGGACGAGGTCAGCATCACTGCATCACTTAACCTTTGAGAAAGGCCTTTTTGGTCTGTGAGGTTTTTGCATGTTTACGACATTTCATGACCAAGTTTATGCTCATATGGTGTCGCTCCGTCTTGCAAGCAGCACCGTCAGGCAGGTGTTGAGGCTGTCTCCAACACCCACAGCACGGCCCATGAAGATTCCCAAAGCTTTGCCTGAAATCTTCAATTGGCTGATGCTGCAATTGCCCACTGATTGATCTGGGGCCACAACATTGGCCGCGTCCACTATTTGGCATTTCCTGAGCCATGGAGACTTTCAACATGAAGGCCTTCTATTTTGCAACCTTTTGCACGTGCTTTCGGGAAAAAAACCTACAAACATCCATAAACAGCTCGCATATTCTAACATAGACCTGGACAAGCATTGATTAAAACGCGCAGCCCATCACAGCCCCCCTAAACAACATTAAACAACAAGATTCAAGATCTTTAGCAGCTTGTCACCTAGGCCAAAACCAACACAACATGTGGAAGGAAGTAAACAGAAAGAACCTACTTCTTGATTGCTGTGAAGCAACCATTCCAGCGCGCTGGTCCGTAGCAATGAAGCTGATGATAAGAAACTTTCAGTGAGTTCTCTGAAGTCGTCTGCAGCTTCACTGGCATCCTGCAACCGAATGATACCTGAGCTGCAAAGTTTCAGCGGAGAAAGGCGGCATTGGGTTCTGGCAATACATGCAAAATGCAACTAAGGATGGCAAATTACAATTGCTGCTCTGACAAATTGAAATTCCATGATGTATATGCTCCATTATGCTCCTTCAACATTGTGATGTCAAGTGCAACACTATTGAATCTTTGGGGCAGTGGAGCAGCAAGTGCCCGCTATCTAGCCGCTAGCCCAAAAAACCACTAGAAAATCCACAGGACTTCACCCAAACTGGAAACAAAAAAGCATCAAAATTGGCTCCAAAGGACTCCCCGTTGCAACTTCAAAACTTCGGTAGGTTTGATCCAACACTGCAATGGCATCTTCCGCGGAGGCTGTGCCATTCCGAATCCTCAAATCCAAGGCTCGAATGGCACTGCGGGTCCGAGACCAACTTAAGGGCTCCAGTTGAGCATCTTGACGCTCTGGAGTCCGCGCCAAAGATGTTAACCATCCAGATCCCGCAGGCTGAGAAGGTGGTTTTAACTGGAAACAACTGCCATGAAGCATTTGAACCATTTGTACTTCAGAGGATAATCTTCGATAAATTTCGGAGGCCAAGATCTTGGCATTGGCAGCTGCCAATTCTAAGGCCATGTTGGGAGTTTCTATTTGTAGCTCTTCAACGTCCGCCAACTTCATAAAACCACTTTTAGAGGCAAAGACTTGTCGTGCCGAATCATCATAGAGCAACTCATTGGCGATGGTCAACACCTTGAGCCTCGTTGGTAGGTCTTGGCTCTGCAACATTGCCTTCACATGGTCGTAACAAGGCGACAACAAACACAAATGAAGCATCTCTAAAAAAACATCACCTGACATCTTAAACTTTGCCTACCCTGCTCATGCCTTGTCCAAGTCTTAACAGTTTAAGGTGCTTGTGATTTTAATATATTTTCAGCCCCTTGGATTCAGCAAACCATCCCGCGAAAACGGGAGGAACAAAATAGGAACATAGGAATCAGCTCCATCCTCCAGCCTCCAGTGTTTCTGCGACTTGAGCCAATTCTAAAGCATCACTTGTTGCTCGATCACAAATCTCCGTGACCAAGGGAAAATCCAAGCGCTTTCCAGGTGTCAAGGCCTCTGCCAAAAGGCTTGTTGCTGACACTGCTTCCGTTGCAGCCCTGGCCTCAACCACAGCTTTCAATCTTGCAACAAAGACTCGCCTTTGTGCAGAGATTTTGGATGCTTTCTCCTGAAAATTCTTCAATTTGTTGCTGCCTTTCTCAAGCTCCTGTACCACCATAGCTGGGTCCGGCCATTGCATTCGCCAAGATGCATCAGGTAGCAATAGCCCTGCTGCCGTTGACTCCGATTTTTTGGCCCATGTCTTGGCAGCAGTCAGGGCCTCTTGTGTCTCACCATGGACATTGAACAAGGTGTCGGCATCTGTGTCCTCCAAGCACAAGATCTCCTCGTAGAGGCGGCTGAAAGTCTTACCCAGCTCCTGCAAAATCAGTCAACACGTCAAGCAACTTGACAACATCAGAGCCACAAATAATCCAAATTCATTACATTCCAAGCTCCAAACTCCATACGTCAGTGACGCATGTTTGGTGAACAACTGTATTTCACTGGACTGCATGATTAAGCGCGAACATCGGAACATTCAATATCAAAGAGACCTTTATGACACCTACTGTACACTGCGGTAGCAAGTAAATACTCCCGTAATATTGAGTTAGGGTGTATATGAGTTTATCAAGTAACAAAACATACAATATATTACAATATTACGAATCATGTATACTTATCTATCATTATGGAGCCTGTTCTTCGGTTACCCTTGCTGCATCTAGACTGTAAAATGCCTCACAACATCTCAAAACAATTCTACATGCTGCACATCTATGCCACGGAATCCCAACTGCCACAGAAAAAGCATGAAAAAAAACACCATAAAACCCCGCTGTCTGCAACTCCTGCACTGCTGTCTGCAAAGAGATCAACAGGATCGCCACAGTGGCAAGACCTTCGATAGCATCTTCCCGGAAGCTGATACTGGCCCACACACTGCTCCGCTGCTGGCTAAGCTCTTGGGAATCCAAGCCACGACTGGCCCAGAACAAACCTAGGATCAGGGAATGATGTTTGGGAACAATGGCAAGCAATACTCTTATATTATACATAAAATGCAACTAGATTGATACCCGAATACCAGCAACATGTAAATTCAGAACATAGTAATCATGTATTTGTATTAGTATGTATGAGGCGTACGGAAGTATACGGTAGTGTTTTCGAGTCATATTTCGGCATATCGTGACAGCACATCTGACATCATCTAACATCATGTAACCAGCTTCTGACACATTCCTTTGATACTCTCTGCTTCAACCAATCCAACCCCATTGTGCCTTGGATCCTTTCTGCAAATGTCTGCTGGGAAAGGAGGAGAAACGCCGGCTGGGATTTGATACGGTCGATTGCATAAGTTGTGGCTGTTCGAATGTTCGTAGGGTCTTTGAAGGACAAATCAACATCAAAGCCACACAGCAATGCTGCCTCAGGTATCTCGAAAATGATTTCCTTCTCCACCGTCTTGACCAAATAATCAAGACTAGCCGTCCTGATACTGATCCATCCGAAGATGTATGCCACTTGCGTCTGGACATGTGCTCGCTGGCGCCCCATTTCTGAGGAATCATATTCGATAATCTTCAGGAGAGTTCCTTCTGGGCATTCACAAATCCATTGGCTTTTCAAGTCCCTTCCTGTCCTCAATGTAGCGGGGCTCACCACCCGACACACATCGCCCGGCTGTATGATCTTCCTGTCCATGTCAATCTACATTGCTAACTTTGGAAAAGTAGTGGCAAAGGACGGCAGCCACAGCATACCGCAAGATATGATAGATGTGATAGGAATGGATTTCCCGACGCTCGGGCCGATAGGGCCTCTGCAATGAATGTGGCCACAAACAAACCAAGTGGTGTGGACTAAACATGACTAAACACAACCGGCAACTCTCTAGGAACGCTGGCTCAAAATACATCAGCTTGCTCACCTTTCACAACTAGACTTTCATTTTTTGTGAACAAAAAAAGGTTGTCTGGACTGTCTTACATCGTAAATTTCAATGACTGACTGGAACCATATCATTGCGTGCGTAGAGTGATTGGACTAGTCTGATGCCGATCCCTCCAAATAGATCCAAATAGTTTTTCATCATCTGCCAAGTCTGGAATCGCTTCCGTGACAACCCTGGTGGACACGAGTTTCTGGCTGACTGTTACCAAGCTGCTGGCCTCACGCAAAAAAACAAAAAACACGTCAACTACCTTGATTCGAGATATCCCCACCTGAAGCAAAGAACAAAACAAAACAAATACCAAGGCATAAAAACAGGTTACAACATATCATCATCAAAGGGACGTCTTTTTGATTGAGGCTCGAACAGCTTTGTCAAAGTCAACCCCGACCACAGTCAGCTGCCTCTTGTCAGGCACGTGTGTATGATATCAGCACTGAAGTGACGGTCTATTGGCACCTGGTTTCGTCCACGAACTCGTCGTCCCGGTAGGCCGAGTATGCTCCCCCACCGTTGCGGACCTCATGGGCTTGCAGGCATGATAATGAGATATAATTATAATGAGGAGAAGGACGACAACAGTGCAAGGCACCGTGGGAAAACACAGCGCCAACCAGCAGTGTGCGGACACACAACTGCTTTTTACATCCTACTGTCGTACACACAAAGCTGCGGGCCAAGTGAATAGACCGCGGATCACAATCCAAATGCCTAGCAAAGATGCAAACACGGGCGCATTTGCACAAACGACGTCAAAGTACGTTGCAGGAATATTTGTGTTGCAGCTGCTTGGGGGGAAGTGAGTGGCCACAGTCTCATTGTAAAGTAACCATTTCCATGGACTTGCTGCAAGATCTGCAAGTACCTTGAAAGAGCAGCTTTCAAGTGGCAAAACCTCAGTCTGCCATGGGTTTCTTCATTTCAAATCGAGATGATTGATGAATCGATGTCAATTCTTTTTTGAGCGCCAAACTTTGCAAACTCAGGTGTGTGGATTCGAAGCTCACCCTCGGTCAACATGGTGGCCGAGGGCATAAAAACACGAAAAGAGTCCCATTTTTTAAGAAGGAGTTTGGATATGTTTGGATTGCTGTGATTGATGTGTAGTGCAGATTCTTGTTTCCATCTATGACACCATTTTCATCTTCCATTTTCGGCCAGTTCTGAGTTTCGGCTGGCTGTGTTGGGTGGCTAGCTGTGACCTCCACTACCTGGACATCGTTATGTTGCAAGGCAACAACGGGTAGTGGGTATAAACTCACATGACATGTAGTTGAAAGTGGTGTACGTACCGTGCTACATGATGGAAAATTGCATTGATCAAAACATTTATAATATAAATTATATGCATTCAACATAACATAAGACATATGAAACCCATCCGAAGAAATGCCCTCGACATCACCATAATCATTCGCAGGATTGGTGCTGCACAAAATTCAATATAACAGCGCTGAGTTATGGGAAACAACATTGTAAGCATGCATGCACAATTTCATAAATCGTGCTGAACACCTACAACATTTTTAGATATTTTAGATTTGGGTGCCCAAATGTGACCGCACTGTGGCGCGGGCCATCCGGCGCTCACACCACTACAATAGCGAACCCACCGGCCCGCGTTCTTGAACCACAACATGACCACGAAACGTGGTGCTGTAGCTATGCATTTTTTTTTTCCCTCTTCTTTTCTTTCCCAATATTTGCGCAGTGCAAACTTCCTCTATCAAATTGAGGTGTTGGTGCTGCACGTGGTTTATCTTAGGTGCAATGCTTCTATGTTTCCAATTGTGTTTGTTCTGATATGCGTTCATTGAACTCGTTTAAAGCGAGTAGTTTCACTTCAGCACATGAATCGTGTGGGCACGTGTCTCCCAAACAAGCTGGCAGACCATGGCATACTTTTGTTGAAATCTTTTTGACACTGCGAGATGTCCCCACAGTGTTTGGACTAGGGTCCTACATACTAGGACTATGGGAATTGTAGCTCTGATGAATTTGACTTCACCACATTGCCCAAGCAAAGTTGCTGGTGCTTTTGACCAGCAGTACGATTTTGAAACGTTCCCAGATATGGCCATCTGGAAGAGCCCCTGCATCACCTGACACCGAATCTATCACAGTGGTATCAGTCATACGAAGGAAGCGGTTGTAGTGAGGGTTGTGCAAGGCAAATTCGTCGTTGCCAGCAGGCACCACCGCAAAGCGTGCCCCGTGCCAGTTGCTTGGGAGATGATTGGCATCTCTCTCAGCGCTTGCCTCACCATCACCTGTGTGTGCCAGCTGGACAAAACGGTTCCAAATAGGACTGTGCAAAGCAACCTGCCCATTCCCAACGTCCACCACTGTGAAACGCTCCCAAGTCCAAGGTGCCGGGAATTTGTCCACATCCATTGTGCCGCTGACGTCCATGTCGGCGTGGTCGTTCATACGAAGGAAGCGGTTGTGGGTTTTGCAGTGGAAAGCGACTATGCTACCAGGTACCAGGTATGGTTGAAGATACACAATTTTAAACCTTTCCCATGTCCAGCCATTTGGCAATCCATCAGCTCCAGCGGTCCCGCTGGCATCTGCGGTGGAATCAGTGATCCGGATATAGCGGTTGTGGAGGGAGTTGTGGAGACCAACCTCCCCATTCCCGACATCAACCACCGTGAATCTCTCCCAAGTCCAATAACTGGGATAGGCACTTGCAGGTAAGGCATTGCTGCGTAGAAGGTCACCATCTTGGCCGTTCATCTTGACGAAACGGTTCCACTTGGCATTGTGCAAAGCGATCTGACCATTCCCAGCGTCCACTACTGTGAAGCGTGCCCAAATCCAGTCAGCCGGTAATTTGTCCACATCTTTTGCCTCTGAACCCATGTCCTTGTCGGACATGATAAGGAAGCGGTTGTGTATGGCACAGTGCAATGCAATCATCGAACCAGCAGCCGGCACCACCGAACCAACACCATACTGCATGAGCCCCTGTGAGATCCTTTTTGGTGACTCAAGGGGTGGAAGCTGATGAGAACCAGTGTTCTTAGCAGCGGAGATGTTGCGACCAACATCTTGGGTCAGGGTCACGGAGATTTCTGAAAAGTTTTCAACCCCTTGGAACTGAGATGTGATGGTTGACCTCGATTTTTTGGTTGCCAGGAGAGACGGTGCGGTGGCAGCAGTGGCTCTGCCACATGCAGAACCTTCGGGAACTTCATCACAGCGGCTATCCGCAACCAAGGTGAACCCAATCACAATGATGAGTTTCAGTGGCCACATGGTGGAGCTTACCGTGGCACAAAAACACCGGTTGGCGCAGGCGGTTGATATAAAATGATATAAACTTGAAACGGGTAAAATTGAAACTCACCAGGCCAGTTTCGGCCAGGTTTGAGGCCGGGTTTGGAGCCGAGCGTGCTCCAACACATCAAGTCTCATGCAAGTGCTGCGTTTGCACAAAGTTCTTTCTGAGATCATCGTCATTTGAATTGCTTCTTTAATGCGTACTCTTTAATGCGTACGTGCTACAAACCGCGAGTAACTCTATCCCTTTCCATGCTGTTGAGGTGACGTCGATGTGATATGATTCACGTCGCAAAACATGTTTGAATATATTGTGCCAAGCATACTTTGGTCGCGCTTTGCATACAGTAGGCATTCATCTTGGGAGTCTCCAGAATTATCGATGATCGCCGAACATGTTCGGCAGTTGCTCCAACGTAAGCTCAACACAAGAACAAAATTAATTTCCCTCAGGTCAACAAACAGGTTGGGCAACCATCAACCATATCAAACATCTAGCAACTGCTCACCACTTTCAAATTTAAGGAAAAACTTAACACAATATTCCAATGAAATGGGCTTGGATCAGGAGAAGAGATCATCTTTTGGAAAGGAATCTTGAAACAATCTTGAAACAGAATCTCAAATTCCTGAAGCTCACTCATGTAGCTGCTTGGGAGTCCGATCCCCATGTTACCCCGCAATAATCTAATAAATGATCCACCATCATCCACCACCTACAACGATCCAGATCCATTGCCTGGAAAGAGAATCTTCCACCACTTTTGACCAACGGGAGGTGATGCCCAAATTGTGGAGGGTGAATAAATGGAGATTAGCGCCTGGATCCAAAGCAACTGAAGGTTTCGAATTTTTTGATGGATGAAACTTGAACATATCAATGGTGAGTTGGTGAATCGGTTGGTGGTTAGCTAAAGTCAACGACCAATACCAAGACCTATTGATATCTGATCCGAGCCTTCAAACTTGCCTGCTTGACAGTTGGTTGAAAACGAATATCTTTGAAAAAAATGAAAAAACATCGCAACACTCAAATTGCCAGCCAATCTTAATTTTTGGTTGAAAGTCCAGCCAACCAAACAAATTGCAGTTTGTTGTTTGGCCACATTCATGTCGAGAATTCCTTACCACAGGAATCTTCTTGTTTGGACTTCCACGCGTCCGACGCGAAATGCGCAAATGTTGCCATTGACGTTTTGCGTGATCACCATATTTTATAAGAAAAAAGGTCCAAGGACAGGTGGAAGTGATGGAACACCTCGGAAAAGTATTCAATCAACGATATTAGTAATGCATTTTCATTTTACTGTATTTTGTGGTAGTTCCCGAAAGGGAACCTTTGGAGACCTCAGTCAGAAGCGCAAGATGCAATTGAGAAAAACTGCATTTTTTGTTTCTTCTGTCCCAGCGCCACTTTTCTATCCGGGAAATGTTGCGAAATTGGACATTACGGAACCTAGGTTGCTACAGTTTCTCACAATCATCCACTTTTTGCGCCATTTGTTCATCCCCAGTCAAGCACGACGCATTCTGCATGTATGTCATTGTATATGAAATATGATTTGAAGGCAGCAGGCTGTGCGGCGAACCCTTCAATCCTTTCAAAGTGCCTGGATATAGATAACTGTCGTTCCAGGGGTTTTCCTTTTCTGCGATTTGCTCCGAGGGTCGTGCACCTTCGTAAATAAGTCTGTACAATGATTTTTTTGTGTGCAATGATGGATGCTGTGTGGCGGGCCCGTTCTACGCGCAGGCGGTGCACTAAAAAATATATATTTAGAAATCTGTGTTTACAAATCATTTCATTTAGGCCATGCAGAGTTGTAGACCGAGTTGGAGGGTGCCAGCCATGCTTCTTTGTCCCGCGCCTAGTCCAACCAATGTCCCAGGTCTTGGTAACGACAGAATGCTGCGACCTTATGATCCCACATATGTCTTGGCCGACCTACGTGACGAGATTTCTCTACGCACCCACCGATGGGTGCCACATAGCAAAACAAGTCCCAATGCTGCTACGATTTTTAATCATTGTATGTATGGCGCATGTATGTGCGTATGTGGGTGTATATAAGTATGTATGTACTTCTGACTTCTGGGGTGGGCGTTCCAGTTGTGTTCCACTTGTACTTCTACGGCAAGTGTGCCAGTCTTGTTACAGTTGTGTTCCACTTCTGGGGTGGGTTCCGTTTGTGTTCGAGTTGGGTTCTGGTTTTGCATCACTTGTGTTCCAGTGGGATTCCTGGAAAATAGCCGTGAGTGTCCAGCAATCCATTCTGTAGACTAGGGGTCTGGTGATTCCATTTTGTAAGGAGTCACCCGCAAAATGGCGTCGTCACTTATGATGCATGCACCAGCTATGTCGCGGTTGTGTCCCACTTGTGTCCCAATTGCGTTCCATTACCCTACTGGGTGGGTGTTCCAGGCGTGTTGCGCCTGCACTTCTGTGGCAGGTGTTCCAGTCTTGTTTCAGTTGTGTTCCACTTCTGGGGTCGGTGTGCCACTTGTGTTCTAGGTTTGTTCCATTTGTGTTCTTGTTGGGGCTCCTGGGGAGCACCCGTGAATTTCCACCAATCCACTCTGTAGACCGGCGGTTTCATTTTGCAAGAATTTAAGCGCAAATGCGGTAGTCGCGTGTGAGTGAGTGAGTGAAACCTGTAAACCAGTGGCGCATTGGCCCTGGTAGCCCATTTAAGGCACAGGCATTTGCACAGCTGGAATCTAACATAGCCCGCCTCAGCTCTGGAAGATGAAGGAACAAAAATCAGATGTATGTTTGTACCAGTCTTGTGTATTCATAGCAGCTGCTTGCCAATTTGCTATGCCTTTCCAACGGCAGAAAGTTTCTGCGGCGGAATGCCACATCCGGAATGGCGCCCCGCGTTTTGAAATATTCCGGGGTCTCCAAGCCACAGTTCCTGATACCCATCGAACATCAGGTAAACCAGCAATGTAGGAACATAAGTGCCAATATTGTTGTAAGCTTCGTCGCGACCACGTCAAAACGCCAGTTTCCTGAACATATCTTGCTACCCGAGCATTCCAGTCATGTAAAATTTCGTGCCATGGGTTCAGCCAGTTTGTTTGGCTGGGGGGGCCGACGACAGATCGAAGCAACCGGCGAAAATGAACGTCCATCGTTTCCAGATCTGTTTTGTAAATTTTTCTGTGGCCAGCAGCGAAACATGCAACAGGAGTCACAATTTTGTCAAAAAATTGTAAGCGTTTCACCAAGGACACAGACTTGTTGCAAAGAATATTTCTGTTTGCAAAAAATGTTTTGGATGCAGCCTGTAAATGGTATTCAAGATCAAGTCTGTGACTGCCCCTGTTGTTCCCAGATAAAATGCATCCAAGCCATTTGTGGCACCCATCTTGGTCAACCACAGCCACGGTTAGTCCTCCGGGAGTCGTAATTGTTGTTGGTGGTTGAGCTTGTGTCGTTATTAACTTCGTTTTGTCTTGGTTCAAAATCAAACCGACGTCTGCCAATGCAACCACAAGTTCATCAAGCAAGTATGCTGCCTGTTGCGATGATGTAGCAAAGACCAAAATGTCGTCCGCAAATCTCAGATCAAGCAAAGGCTGGCCCCCATCTTCTAAATCGATCCCTTCCGTTCTCACACGCATCCTCCACTTACTGAGTGCCCATTCCAACACCGAACAAAATAACCTAGGGCTCAGCACGCATCCTTGTCTCACTCCACGGCGAATGTCGAATTCACGGCTCTCTCCACTGTCTGTCAGTACTTGTCCACGTTGATTGTCATAAAGCAATTGTAAAATCCAGACCAAGTGTTGCGAAACGCCGTGTGTTTCCAATGCTGTCCACAAGGCTTGCCAATCAACCCGGTCAAAAGCTTTTGAGAGGTCCAAACTGATAAGCCAAAGGGGCGTACCCACTAACATAGTTTTGTCAAACACATAATTTGCTGTCACCAAATGTTCTTCAATACGTCGATTTTTGCGAAATCCATGTTGCTCCTCGGGTTGGGCACAATCCAAAGTATTTTCGATGCGGCCAAGCACAAGGTATGTAAACAACTTATATAGGACACGAATATTTGCAATGGGCCGATAATCCGATGTGACCATGGCTTTTGCTGTCTTTGGCAACATTTGAAACACCGTCTTTTGCCAAGTTGGAGGCAACTCACCTGACAAAAGTAAATCATTCATCAATGCCAGCAGTTTTGTAAGTACATCCGCTGGAACGTGTTTGAGCAATTCTGCGACTAGTCCACATTCATCTGCAGCTTTCTGTGTTTTCATTCGTTGGATTGCTTTGGTCAAATCACTCCACTGCCACGGTTCCTCAGTTGTAGTCACCGGCCGTTCTGGTGAGGTTGTATTACCAGCAAACAAAGTTTCCAACATGTCGGCAAAATCATTTGGATGCGGTGGAGCTCTGTAGTCGCGTGTGATGCATGGACATGTGGACATGTAGGTACCTGAACCTCAGCACGTCTACATACTGTCACACCTCACTGCAATGATGTCAAGGCGCCAGATGTTTGCAGTTCATCATGCAATCTATCTAGTTTTGAGGCATTAAGGTTGTAATAAGTTACCATTTTGTAGGCATGTCTGTTTTTTGTTTTGCCGGAAATTTTGCATTGGAGTCAGGAGTTTAGGGGTAGCCAAACCTTGTGTGAATTTTTGCGAGCTACCACCAAAAAATGGCGGCCAAAAACGATCAAAATTACACACATGAGATAGGAACGATGAAAATCAGTAAAAATCCGTTTGGTAGTAAGATATTGGATGAGATGGGAGTTGTTGAGCAAAGGAGTATACTCCGACAACTCTAATCTGCCGAGCGCACGTCTTTACAGAATGCAAAGTGCAAAGTCATCTGTCTGCAACCCCATGTTGCTATAAAATGTTGTTCTCCTTAGAGAATTGATTTCTGAAAATTTATTTTCATTCCAATGCGCCATTTTACAAAATCAACGTTTGAATGACTCAGTTTTAGCTTTCAGGGATTCGGCTCTCACAAAAAAAATTTTACAAAAGGGCACATGCTCACCGGGAAACTTCAAAAAAATGGTTTTGACAAGGCGAGGAACTTGTTAAACCGCTACAAATCTGCCAGCATAACCTCTACATTTTGAATCGTCACAACAGGTCCCAGCCCCCCTGATTTTGGAGAAGGAACTGGAAAGGATATGTCAATGCAACGTGTGTGGCCTCATTCCCACCAATTGGGATCAACAGTTGCGTTCCAATAGCCCAGCGATTTTAAGCAGGTTGGCTATGTGCGATACTAGTTCCTACTGCTTCATGCAAACAAGTTGCCATGGTTTCGCCCGCCTGATCGTTCCAGTGGTTAACTTGTTTTGCGTACCCGGGACATCCGCACCGGGTTAAGGGGGCGGGGACCTTCCCCAAATGTAATGTCCATATTTGGATACCTCCCACGTCAAAATGTAAGGAAAACATTTTTTCATAATTTTTTGATACGTCAAAAGTGTACATTTTTGAGGTCCACCGTTTTTTTTCTTTTTGTGTGTGTGAAGGTAGTTAAGAAAATGTAATTTACATTTAGGTAGGTCCCACTTATTTTGGGCTGCAGCAAACCATAGCGAACCTTCAAAAATGTAGGTTACATGTAGTGAAAACCGACATCAAACAGGGAAAAAACATGTAACCTTGTGTAATGGCAGCTAACCAAAAGCTCACAATCACACTACCTGAGATATAAGCAGACAGTAAATGATATATCATCTTGAATTTTTATGATCGTGAAAAAGGTAACATGAGGCAATGGCAGCAACTCAGCTCAAATGTTCTGGATGGACATTTTTTGGTCCCCTTCCCCTCCTGTCCTTCTTGTGGCCTGATTCAAGCATTTCCTGTCTTCTTGTGGTTTGCTGGTATGTACTGGGGGTTCTAGGGCGTGAGGTTTTCCCTACAGACCTGGCATGGTGTGCTTTGCATTTCTGCCCCCTCCCCAAAAACCGTGCGGAATAGTCAACTTACATTATCTCCACCCAGTCCCCTCCCCCTCCTTCAAGGATAACTTACATTTAGGAACGTCACCGTGGTTTTTGGATCCTAAGGGGGTAAGGAACCCGGGACCGGCTACACGGTGGTGTTCCACTTGACGCACAAAGTTTCCGAAATACAAGTGGCACGTTTAGTTCATCAATTTGTTTTGCTTACACGGTATATTGGTCACCTCCGAAACGGACCACTGGTGACATGCAAACATGATCAAACATTAAAGTTCTTCGATCGACTTAGCTGGGACTCCCTAGGCCCTATGGGGGTTTCAGAACACTTGGTGTGTGCAATGCGTGTGATTTATTAAAAACAAAAGTCATTAAACAGGATGCCAGTCGAAAATTTGACATCAAAGCTGGCGTGCGGCAACGTTGCGTTCTCAGCCCCAGACTGTTTGCATAAATGTTGGAAACAATTGCAGGATGGTGGTTTGGATATCGGCGACGACGGTATCCCATTGTTTGGGCCAAGGATTTGCTGATGACATATAGCTGTTTGCCACATCCTCCGATGAAGCAGTTCGGATGGTGGTTCTGCATTGGTAGCTTGCTTGAAAGGGACGGTTTGGTACTAAATGTTTCCAAAAAAAATTAACAACGCAAACGCGGCCACGCAAAACAGTGACAAGTCAGGACGGTCTGGAAATGGAAATTTTGGATGCGACTAAGGCGCACGTGCTTGATATCAAGATGGAACGCTGGCAACGGAGAAACTGACCGGGACCTCTGATTGCAAGCTGCCTCAAGGGCCTTCTATGCGAACAAGTGGGTGCATTGCAGGGGCCACCAGGATGCATTGATTGGACCCAACCGTGGAACCAACGTGTCCTGGAACAAATGCAACTGAACGGTTTCAAACTTTGGTCATAGAGGTGCAAATTTAAACATTGGACATGGTCAATGGTCAATGCCTGTACGCCACAAGGCGAGCCCATTTTGGGCACAGGCGGTGAAAAGAAATATGTACATTGGTTTCGTATGCAATTTCAAATTTCTCTCACATCTGGCAAAAAGTGTAGGAGTCTTCAACAAGTGCATTCCAGTGATGATAGTCTTTCGCTTCCTGTAACCATGGTCCCAAACCTTTGTATCGACAAAAAGCTTGGATTTGATATTCCCAGGTGTGCGGTCTCCTCCCCAAGGATCGGTATCGGACAGATGGATTCCAAGCAAGAATTCTTCGCACCCAGCGATGTTCGGGTAAATTTGCAATGTGCGATGCTAATTTCCAGTGCTGCTTACAGACACAGTATGACCAAGGTTGCAGTCCAGCTGTTTGTGCGAAAGTTCGGGCCCGATCGTTCCAGTGATGCAGAATTTCATGCCATTCGAGGGACCAGTCGGTGTCTGATGGCGGTGTTACAATTGAACGACAAAATTTCCGAAAAAGGACGTCAAGTGTATAAAGTTGTTTCTTGTACAGTGTACGGTGGCCACCTCCAAAACAAACCACTGCTGACACGCAAGCATTGAAATATTTCAGCCTCGTATAAATTGAAGTTGTTTTGTCCTGCAGTATCTAACGGTTTGCGTGCATAGATTTCGTGCCTTGTTCCATGTGGTAAGCGAGGTCCAAGTGCTGCATCATACCTCCACAAGCGGTCAATATGCATCCTAGCCATTTTTGTCCTTGATTCCGCTCCAAAACTTTCAAGATCAGACCGTCCTCACAAATGTTCCATATGTCGCGGTCTTGGATGATAGCCGATGGCTGAAACGAGCATTTGTATGGAATGCTAGACGATCCTTGGATAAAATTGTGCAGGTGGCAGAACATTGAAGAGTGGCAGGTTGCAGCCTAGGACAAAGCCCTCCGGCTGCGGCACGGTGGCGCAAAATTCCAGTTGTTTGGTTGAAATTAATTATATAGGTATGGCTGTGGAAACACTCTGCGTCGTCCCGCGCTGATCCGCACGTGAAGGAGTTCACGTAATGGGGCGTGATCCGGAGGTCTCCATTGTCCATCAGTGCCCCACTCGTGTTTCATGATATGACAAGAAAGGTTTGTATGAATCAATACCCTCCGAAGGAGAGCACATGCACAAGCCGAGAGAAAAAAACCAAACAATCACAAGTGTTTCTGGATCGGTCTAGAAGCGGACCCGCGTGCTACTTTATGTTTCAGCTTCAACTTCAATGCAGTGTGACAAGAAAAGGACGACGAGGTGGCCACGCAGCAAGTGGACAGCTTCACTGTTCGTCAACGTGTGCAACAGTTGCAGCTTGGCTGCCAGACTTCTTACCAGCTTGGTAAGTTCACAGTTTGCCTGGCCCTACAGCAGTTGCAAAGTGCAGCTCGGCTGCTTGACACCTTGAGCAACATGGCTTTACAACAGTTTGTTGCTTGGCTGTTTGGCTGCTTCGCAAGGTGAATAGCTGCAGAGCAGGAAACCACAAAAACATGCAACCATCACCAGACCAAACGTAAACCCGCCCTGGACCAACTCCCTTGGAAAGGTCTGGATCGGGGGCCTGGATCGTCTGTAGGACCGGGGCTTGATCCAGACCTTACCACAGTTTGAGCCGCAACCACATGTGGTTGTGCCAGCGCAAGGCTAGTGCCTCGCTTGTGAATTGCGTCATTTACGGTTGTGCCCGCTTCGTACCGAAAATGTAGATTCAACTTTTCAATTTTCAGTTGGACCTGCTGCATACAAATGTTGAAACCGGGAATTTTGAACGCTACTGTTATATACGTACATCATACATCTACATCTTTGGCTGGAAAGTTTTTGCGCTGTACGTTTCGGAGGCTGGTACTAATGGAAATGCCACGGTCATTAGCAGGCATTGCACGCGAGCCACTGCAGTGTTTTTCTTTCGAATTGGATCTCGAGGGCGGATATGATGTCGAAAACATGACACGGCATATGCCTTAGGTTTCCTTTCTGATACGGCGCCTGTGGATGGGTTGTCGAATCAGCCACATTCCTCAAAAGTGTCTGCGGGTGGGGTTGATGGTTTGCGGCAATCGCTTTGCAGTATTGGCCAAAACTGGCTGGGAGTATGAACAAAAAAAACTGACAAACTCATTGAACGCGAAGAAATCTGCGAAGAACACATATGAATATACAGTTTTGTTGTTCTTTTACAGTTATGGCTCTGCGACGCGAAATGGCATGTGTGAAAGTCCACATGACAGCTTCGGAAACAACAGAAAAAATTGTCAGCCACCATCGTCGTATTATCGCGGAGATTTTACCGCAATCCCATTAATTAGAAACGAAAAATCAGCCTTTGCAAACAAAACATTTTTGTTTGAAAGAACGCAAACATGTTTACGTTTTTGGACAAAACCAATCAAACAAATATCTACAACTACATCGAAATTGGCACGGCCATTCATCAAAAGTGATGGTTTTTGCAACAAGTACTGCAAAAATGAACGCACGAAAGACTGCATACAGCGGGTGGAAACACACGATTGTTCCCAGTCCCAGTTCATTCAAAAAACAACCATGGCAAACCCGACGCGGACGAGGGGTCGAAGAGTCGCTAATTGTTGTTGTTGTTGTTGCTGTTTTGTTGTTGTTGCTGTTGTTGCTGTTTTGTTGTTGTTGTTGTTGTTGATGATGTTGTCGCCGGTGTTGTTGTTCTTGATCTTGCTCTCTCTTGTTTTGTTGCAGTGGTGGTGGTGTTGTTGATGCTGTTGATGGTGTTGTTGTTGTTGCTGCTGTTGTTGCTGGTGTTGCTGGTGTTGTTGTTGGTGTTGTTGTTGGTGTTGTTGGTGTTGTTGATGTTGTTGATGTTGTTGGTGTTGGTGGGTTGGTGGTGTTGGTGGTGTTGGTGGTGTTGGTGGTGTTGGTGGTGTAGGTGGTGTTGCTGCTGTTGCTTGCTGTTGCTGTTGCTGTTGCTGTTGTTGTTGCTGTTTGGTGTTGTTGGTGTTGTTGCTGTTGTTACTGTTGTTACTGTTGTTGCTGTTGTTGTTGGTGTTGTTGTTGTTGTTGTTGTTGTTGTTGTTGTTGTTGTTGTTGTTGTTGTTGGTGTTGTTGTTGTTGTTGTTGTTGTTGGTGTTGTTGGTGTTGTTGGTGTTGGTGGTGTTGCTGATGCTGTTGATGCTGTTGATGCTGTTGCTGTTGATGCCAAGCATCACAGAATCCTTCTGCAAAGTCCAGTTTTCATTTGAGCAAATTCGATTTTTACGCTTTTCCACTTGGTCACAGTCGCGGTATTTGATCGAACTCGCTCGACATGACAGCACGCGCCGTAATGCTGCAATGGATGGCTCGACAATTTGACCCAATCACCACAAACCAATCATTCTCGTGCAGCATTTCTTTTTTGCAGCGGGTTCGACGATGTGAGGAATCGGTACAGGACAGGTAGGCCGCTGATTTGAGGAGAGGCCTTCAGGAAGCCTGTTGGGGAATCACCAGTCTGTATGGCGGTGTGTTCCAGTGATTCATGTGACTGTACAACTGAACGAGATTTTGACAAGGTCTCTTGCTGAAATGCCTCCGATAAACCGTTTAAGAATTGAGAAATCTAAGAATTCTCTCATGAATTTACCTCATTGGCAAGCACGTTTGCAGGAATTACCACAGTACCCATGCAGCTATTTCTTTTCCCAAATCTTTCCACCATTCTTTGCAGCAATTGCCGTCACCGTCACCTCGGAACCGCTTCCATTCTTTTCCTTGCGTTCTCGTTTTAGATTTCACAACCGTGGATGTCTTGCGAAAATTGCTCACGTTCTTTGCTTTTGCTATCACTGTGCAAGCACTTTACATTGCATCTAGGCCGGCAGTGGATGAGCCTTCTGGCAAATGCAACGCCTGAAGCCTGCTACAGACTTGCTCCATTTCAGGGCCACTTGTCCGTCGTTCGAAAACCATGTCAAGTTTGCTTATACGCCTATGTCGTCTGGGTGCTTGGCAAGCCACAACACGGCTAGAAAGGTCATAATGGTTCTGGTCCGCAAGTACTTGCTTGATCTTTCGTATTATTGGCGCAGAAATTCGATCTGCGGTTTGCCATTTCCTTGGACTTGCCGCGCTAGCGCCATGGTTCTGAGCGCAGTTTGAAACTGAAAGATCTGAAAGTGCACCCTGCACCCTCTGTTCTCATTTCTAAATGCTCGTGCAGCTGGGGACGATCTACGTCGTTCTACGCGACATGAATTTGCATGAAACACTTTCAGCCCCGCCCTATAGGCTTCCAGCGTTTCCAAGCTCCTAGCGCAAGTGTTCATGGATATACACTGTACGACGCTATGATGATTTGTCATAGACTCACATGACAATCTGCAAATTTCCCCAATCCCTTGCCACGTGCCATGATCTTTTTCCCTGACCTGTGCACCTCCGTCTATCTGCTGTACATGCAGTGAATTAACCCCCATTCTGCGGTGGTGCCTCTCAGGGTTCATTGACCTAATTTTGTACACAGAACCTACACAACCTAGGCGAACTGACTAGACATCAGCTTGCGGAGTCATCCCTGCACACAAGCTGAGCTCGGAGAGTCGGGTGAGAGTCCAGAAACTAAGTTTAGTTGTTTTGGTTTGTCACTTCCAATCTGTTGGAGAGGAAATGATATATAATATATTGATATATATATACACACACTACACACATGATATATGAGCTACATATGAGCTACTAAAAAACAACAGGATTTTTCATGGCTCATAGAATTCGCACAGTGAAGCGACGAGCATGTTCCATCACATGCTAACCCATGGAAATGGAGTGAAGATGCTGTGGAGCTGCATAAAAACAAGGATTTTTGTGTTTGTTGTGGTTCTCAAAACGTGAACGTGCAGTTCGCAAGCAGTCAGCCTTTTTCCTGGCTTGCTTTGCAGGTGATTCAACATGCAGGTAGCACACGGCTGGTGCGGCACTAAACATCGCAACTATCTGGATGCCTTCAACTGCTCGTTTTCAAATAGAGTGCATACATTAAGTAACTCAAAGATTAAGTTCTTACTATACACCACCATGTGAGAATGATAGTCATCAACACCACAAGAGATATGAAACCAGTATGATGAAACAATATTTGTGAACTATGAAACCACAAATGAACACTGTAGAGATGGCTTTACTTTTACGGCTCTTCCACGGCATCTTCTAAGATCTCATCCTTTGGCTCCTCCGGCTTGCGCTGATCTGCCTTTTCAGCTGAGCGGAGCATCATCTCACCTTGAAGGCCAGGTAGAATATAGTCGTCATAATGTGAATGATAGCAATTCAACATATTATATAAACATATATAAACCATCATGCAGAGATGAATCTCCATAATGACAGGAATTACTATAGTGCATATCATCTATAAATCCATAAAGAATGGCAATACTGTATGTCACATATAACTATAGACTATAATGCTGCGTAGAAGCATGCAACAAGCCAACATTCCAACTCAAAAGGGATTGAGGTGGCCATGAATCCAGCTTCCACGTTGCATTTGACAAACGTTTGAAATCATACTTTGATCATGTAGGCATATATATATGCATATATATATACGATGTCATATGTAGATACATGTATCTAGTCAAATTTGTCACCTCTTCCACAAGAAGCTGCAAAGAAGTTGTATAGTCAGCAAGCAAATTTCTTAGGCTCCTGCCAATGTGAGATTCCACCTTGCTGGACAAACCTTCGGTGTTGTCATAATCAAAGTCCGGGTCCAAGGAAAATGCCTCACAAAGGTGCCAGTGACACGACAAACAAAAAAAGAGCCAAAACGAGGCACCTCCACAGCATCTACAACATCTTCATCACATCCTGGTGATGCCATAGCTGAACCGGCTGGCAGAAATGGCAGAAATGAGAATGACATCAGAATGTTGTAGGCATGGCACTCCAAATGTGAAGAAGTGACGAGTTACATGATGAAAAAACATCTGATCATCAAGTTGAGATCCATTATGATCCATTGAGATCCTAGACTTGAAGGCCACTCCCAAGATCTCGCATAATATCAAGTCTCATGCTTTCACATTTCATACATTTCATTTTTCGTGACAGTTTGAATCTGACTCATCTGTCAATTCTATGGTATGTCCTGCCAAATCTTCTCGGAACTCCGCATCGTCCCCGTCATCGGTGAGTTGATCAATTTGAAGCCTGGACAGTCATAAGAATGTTGGATGTGGATTGCTTTTCATTCACTTCTCACATAGCTTGTGAATTCTGCTTACACCAATACCGCCAGCACCATGATTTTGTTTGGATTTCTCAGCATCTTCCAAGCAAAAAGAAGCCAACACTGGTCTTTTTGAGCTTATTACATTGTCACTGTCGCTTCAGAAACACCAGGTCATACACCGGGCCTTGATGTGAGGTCTTCAGGTGTCTCATGCCTCATTCTTCTTAAGTGCAACAAAGGGGTATCAAAGGCATGAGGATTGGAGAAGAGGAATGACATTACTTCATACTTCGTTGATCTTCGTTGCACATGAGGATGGTAGGGAAAAATATGGAGAACATGGCAGAAACAAGTCACTTTTCCAGTCTAACGCTTCCAGACTTACACTTTTCGACGCATGCGAGGCACCCAAGCCGACCACCATGAGTCTCACCTGTGGCCATACTGGGTCTGATGGCATCACCCCAAATCTAGTGCGCATGATCATCTGGGTTGACTGCGTATGATATGATCATGAATGATAAAAGAATATCATACAGTAAATCAGTAACCAGTACAGTACATGATAGTCATGATATATGGTTCACCAAGCTATGCCCGACTTTTGATGAATACTGCAACGATAGAATGATACTTTTCATCACTTTTCACTTCACTTGCCGGGACTTACCATTGGCATGCCAAAATGATCCGATCTGTCACTAGAAGACGCGTGGCCGTTGCCTTCATGTGCCAAGCTGATCTCTTCGCAGGCATGAGGAACTGGAGAAGCCTTGCCACATGGTACACCCAAGATCATCTCGTTTGTTGCTGCGACATGTCAAAATCATTCAAAAATCTACGCAATATGACTCATATCAGAACAGTCCCATGTCGAATTATGCCAAATTGAATGCCTTTGCCAATCAAAGCTCAGTGGACAAACCCAAAGGAAGCCTTGCCCTCCCACAACCTCCCACCTGATCAGCTGGCACGTTCAATGGACAGCCCTCTTTTCCGGGTACCATTGGGCTCTTGGCAGTTTCCACTCTGGCGGGTGGAGAGAACATGTCGCAAGCCTGGCCACAAGCTGAATCCAACTTTTGATCTGGCAGCTTCCTCATGAAACAACACAGGGCTGCATTGAAGAATATTAATGATATGTAATTGTATAGTATAGTATAGTAGTATATTATTATGTAATTCTTGATTAACACAATGACTTCTTTTCCATGATATGTTAATCGTAGCTCCACGAATCATAAGATATTTTCCTCTTTCTCTAGATATATACAGTAATCAGTAAGTGTAGTTGACTCTAATTGGATCTATTTGGTTGAGTGTCAATCCAGCAGTCCGTTCTGACTCCTGACGGTCCACAAACAAAACACTTCGGACAAAAATCTGCGCCCAACGTTCCTAGATGCTCCCACGCACACCTCATGCTTCGCGGGTTCAAATGATCCAGTAGCAGTTGGATCTAACAGCTCGGGAGGCAGCCTCAGGCAGCAATGCAACAATTTGGAACCAGAAACTCGTATAACTAATCTTATGACTATGCATGACTTGCGTATGCTTCGGCACTGACTATCCACCATCTGCGAAAGCAAAACCGCTTCAAGTCCCGGACTCTGTGACACGGAGCCGGTTGTGGTTTCGGTAGAAGATCTGACAGCATGTGGCTTAGCACTTCTCGATACCATTTGCAACAAGAAACACGCAGAAACAAATGGTGCTGCGCTTATACAACATTACATGGCAAATTGATACAAATTGCTTAAACATCCAATCAATTCAATGATGAGTTGTCCCTTTCCTCTGCACTACCAGTTACTACCATCATACTAAAGATCTGCTCATGTCACTCTTGAGGTCTGACATCTGAATCAACGTGTCTCACATCTCCATCCTTCGGATCGATATCAAGGCGTCGAAGTTCATCGTTGACACTGGCACGACTCTCGCCATCCTGCAAAAATGATCCGTGACCTTGGAGACTTCTACGCATGGGTTATTTTTCAACATTGTTCCTAGAAACGATTATATCAGGTGAATCTTTAAAGTAGTAACACTATTGTGCATACAGTAATTGTATTGAATCGATATTCCTTGCTGCTTTGACCGAACAATTGCAAGCAACAAGCATACCCTCGAAGTACTACTGCCACTCATACCTCAAACAAAGGGCTCCCACGTCGTCAGTTGTGGTAGTTGACAGCAACGTTGCATGAAGACGCTTCTCCTGCTCTAAACCGGGCAGCAGCCGAGCAAAGTCTTCATAACCTCAGCCACCAAGGATTACGAAGACTGGCCTGTGCCTTTGCCTGACAAATATCCTCAATTTCCGTACACTTCGACATGTTCGACCAGGTCTTTCTTTCTTTTCTTTGCACCCTGCCCTTATTAGGCTACAAATGGCTACAATAGCTTGGAAAATTAAATCCACAGACAATGTCAGCCTTGTCCATGTGCAAATCTTTCCAGTCGCTCTCCATGATTTTCCATACCTGAGCCTCCAGCTTTCTGTTTGCAAACGGAAAGGTGCCTAGGACACAAATCGAACAAAAAAAACACCCGGAGCTTGCAGTGGCAAAATGTGGCAAGTGCCTGCCTTATATGAGTCAACATTCTGGGTTTGCTCTGTTATTTTCTGGCATTTGGATGAATCAGATCCGTCAATCTGAGCTCCATACATCAATGACATCTGCTGCGTGGCTCGACAAAGATTCTCTCAGAAATCTCTCGACAAGGTTTCTTTCGGGCAACCCCATGGCTCGAGGTTCAAAAGTATCCAAGAGTCCAATACCCAAATTCTTTGTGAGGCTCAAAATGTTTCAAGAAAATTTGTGATACAAACACTCTCGAACTATTTCCTAAGCGAGTTCTAAAAGATGTTGGTACCCTTAACTCAGCATGTAGCTCAAGTCTTGACTTGTATGGCAGCAAAGAGTGACCACCATGCTGAAGTACGGAATATTCCGAATATTAAGAAAGACATGGATTCCAGGTCTTTGGGTTATGGTGTATCTTAGGTTTCCCAACTCTCCGGCACAAAGCTCACATAAACATAGTTTATTCATGTTTATTCAAAGTACAGAAATCTTGTGATTTGGTTTCATTCTCATCAAATCTCAACATCGTTGCGTCAACACAGCTGGCACCCCCGCCTTCGGGAATCCCAGTCATCTACACACGTCCTGGCCTTCCAATTGGCTGACATCGAAGGGCATCACAACCATGTTCCCCAAATATGCCAGGATTGTTGGGTGCTTGGTGCAAGCACCCATTAACCTCTGGAGTTTGGGTTTTTCATGGCATTTTTTCGGTTCACAACAACACCTAGACAATCATTGAGATTCCATCAACACCTGAGAGCTTGGCATGGCGGAAGACATCGCAAGACTTGCCTGGTTGATGACACAGCAAAAGTAAGTGAGAATAGAATGGAAGTGATTTGACGTGAACTTCTCCACTTTGTCCCCTCAAACTCACACACTTGTGTCAAGTTTTGTCCAATGGTTTTCTTCACGCTGCAGCCTGGACGTGTCCACCAGGAGTCTAGGCACAAGTCCTGACGCGTTGTGACGTTGGTTGAGGAGCCAAATTCACAAGTTGGTCATATTATCAGATTCACATACATATTACACAAATGTAGTCAAAGTACGTTGGAATTTCACATCTATGTCAAGTACAGCAGCTTAAGAATACATCAATTTAAGATACAATCTATGCACTCTTACAGCACGCGGCATGCCTTTTGTTCTTTTCACCTTCTGTCAGTTCTCTCCGCTTTCAGTCTGACGTCCGCGTCCAACACTCCCCTACCTCTCCTTGAATGGTTGAAGCTGGCAATGGACTTTCGGACACCAGCCCTCAAGACCTGTATCGGATGCGTTTGTCTGCCGTTGCAAATCATCTCAGCCCATGAAAACTGGGACATTCTCGATATTCTCAACTGGTGCAGGGTTTCTTTCATGAACATTTCATGAACAGTAGCAAACTTCAGTGATGCTGGAATTTCACCCCAAAGAGGTTCCAACGGCACCTCTTCTGTCGAGAGGTCGAAGGCTACCAAAGAGAAGCTGAGGAGGACAAAATCCTGAGCCGCGATATTTCTAGACCAATTTGTTGGATTATCAGATGTCACCGAAACTGATTGCACGTTATGCGCTACATACAATCATTATCATTAGTATAGTAGCATATATTATTATATTAACTGTGAATTCTTCATACTATGAAACGTGTTCAGCGTTCACAGGCTTGGAAAAGAGAAAGTTCAACATTCAAAAAGCAATCACCCCCCCCCCCTTTGTCTTAAATCCGTATGCTTAAGCTTTGTTGAGCATGCCGTTTGAAAAGCCTCACATGACGTCATACCACCATGGTCCATGTGCATCCCTGGCATCTCCTCCTGTGGATCGTTAGTCCAAGCGGTACCAGCCATTCCACCCCAACCTGATGTCCAGCAAGGTGCGTTGCTCCAGCTTGCCATCTCTCATCACCCATTTGCTGGTAAATCATCTAGGCAAAAAAAAACCGATTCCCCCTAAAACGATGACATCAATCGACTTTCTATATGAAATTCAGGGTATAAACTTATACTTACGAGTACTATACATTTGCGTGAGAATAACGAACGAAAACCAAATATCAACATGTATCATCACCATCAATTCTGTCAAAACATAGAAAGAGCGAGACGCGTGAAAAGTGAAGGCCCAAAACGACCACATGACATCTATTCACAAGATTTCCCAGCTCAATTGCATTTCACTGGATTTCGACCCTCCTATCCTTCCCAACTGGGACTCGGACCATATTCGCCTGGCTTCAGTGCCTGATGAATTTGGATGGACTCACTGCAACCAGCGTTATGACGAGATGAAGTGAAATCATCCCATCATATCTCACCTAATTATCTTGTATTCAGTATTCATCAAATGTTGTATTCATCAATCATAATTCTACTACCAAACCATTTCTCCGACTGTGGTGAAACCTCCAGCTCCGCCTCATCCAGCTCCGGATGCTGCACAGAGACAGATCCAAGCAAGCCAAAGCCAACACCAGGAGATCCGAAGGTCCACACATCGTCTTTTCCTCCACCGATCAGCTGCTCAGCAGAAAGTTTGGACCCCATCAGTTGGGGGTATGGACCCGATCTTTACTACAAACTGGCACCAACAAAAATCACCTAAGGTTCTGAAGGAACCCCATTCTAAACACAATCAGTTCAAAGAGAATTTCTGGCGTTGCGCTGGTTAAGGAACTGAAACCTCTTGCAGAAGTGAAACATGAACAATACACAAATCGAAATATCACGTAATATAACAGCACTACACAACAATCTTATAATTACATTATGGAAATCTGCATGAAATCAGTCTCGGTAGGGCTGTTTTTAATTGCAGTAGACATCACATCACAAGACCACTTCCACTCCCCATCTGTGTGACCCATGTCCTGTTGCCCTGGGCAACAAATTGGAGCTCAACAACTCCACTGTTTCAGGCCTTGGGATCATAGAATCCACTCAAGGATCATTGGAAATGATGGGTTTCGGAGTGGGATCTGGATTCCTATCAATCATTGAATCTTTCAGTCATCGTCATTCATCTCTGTCCCAAATGTCAATGGCATTCATCCCCCCAAAAAGCCTCATGTCACACTTTGGCTATGACTTGTTGCGACTCATCTCTAGGGTCAAAAGCAGTGACACTCTGGAGAAAGGTTTTTCAACACTCTGCTTTCATCCTTGCAACTTGCATCCACTCCATTTTTCATGCTCCAGCAGGGTCGCAAGGAGGTTCAGTTGCCATCATGCTGTCCCTCAAACGTCTTTGCAGCCATCGCTGATGGCAGCATCCACGTCATAACGGCAAAGGTCATAGTTTGCTTGGAAGGTGCACCTCAGTTGCAACAAGTTGTGATACCACTCTGATACCTTTCCAACCTTTCCACCCTTTCCAGCAACCTTGGAAACTCTTCCCCGAATCTCCCATCCAAAACGGGCAAGGAACATCACGATGGCACCTGATTCACTCCTTAGAGCCGGTAGAGCTTGATGAAACTCTGTGACTGCTTGAGGCACTGGAGCTTGCCACTTGGCAACTTTTCTTTTGAAAGAAAGTAATATGATGATGGATGTAATTTATATCAAGTTATAATTATATATATTATATATACAAAGCACCAGTATAATATTTACAGTATCAGTATCATCATTGCAAAGGCCATGCTGCTCGCTACTTGGGTGCTGCTACAAACCTGGGAGCAACAACCCCCCCGTGTCTCAGCCGTGTTGCTTGGTATACTTTGTGCCGCACTCCTCCTTATCCAAGCCGTTGCCTGGGCGTTGACAATGACTTCATTGCGCTTGTGACCAGTGAAACCATTCATGCCATTCTGGTTCACTGCTTGGGCCGCTCTGGAAAGTTGCCCAACAAACAGCCGTTGCTCGAAATCTTCAACAGCAGGGTTGCTTTCATTTGCAATCGGAGTATATTGTATACACGTGTGTACAACCTTGTCTGCAGCAAGGATACAGAACTTCTTGTCCTCCAACGCAGTCATATTGTTTCGTACTTTATCGCATTTTTTGCTTTCGCAGCATGCCTGAATATCACACACACTTCCGTGGCAAAACGCACACAGCAGCTGATGGAATTCGACAGTTTCCCACTACAAACAAACACCCTACCAGCTCCGACGAATGTCACTCTGATATGATTTCCCACCATTCAATTCAAAACCTGTAGGATCTGGGGAATTATGAAAGTTTGATGCCCGTGTCGCTACCTTGTCATCCTTTCCACCCACTTTCTTGGCATTTGGGACTTTCATCAGGCCCTTGGCGGCACTGCAGCTGTAGCTCTCACAGGCCTGGCGAAGGAGCTGTTACACCGACGCTGCACATGCGCAGCGAATGACAGCCCTTGAGCGATTTGGATTCAAAAATCCACTGCACAACGATTACGATGTCATCATAGCGGCAACAAGTAGTCAACATATTGCACATCTACGAGTACATGAGCGATTTTAAAACTGATCGGGATGTCGTTAAGTGATGATTGGCATTCAGCTGAGGCAAACACTGGCATGCAGCAAGCTGTGTTGCTTTGCGAGGTCACGTTGTCTTTTTCACCCCTGCCAGAATCTATGATGTCGCAGGCAGGTCGAACCATATTTGGACAGTAACACTGGCGACAATACAAGCAATGCAAATGTGAGGCTGAAGGCATCTGAAGGCGCACTCTGTGTATGGCAGGAATCCCTCGCCGCACTCAAACTGCTTGCATGTGGGCAGGCAGCACTTTGTGGCGTTGTCGCCTCAAAAATCAAGGATTTACAGCGCTGGATTCACCTCACCTATTTGACATATTGCAGGCATAGAGGAAAAAAGGCAGTAGTAGAGGGTCTCCTTTTCTATATATATATATATATGTTTACAAAGGTGCTGTTGTGAAAGTGCCGCAAGTTCCTTTTTCACTAGCGGGCACACCTGAAGTTGTCCAAGGCTGGAGGTCACATAATGACCGACTGCCATGCTGAAACGATTGAAAACCTCGTGATTCAATCTGCCAAACAAATTTGATCTGTCACACACACAATTGCATATGTTTCTGCAACGAAGTGTCTTCCATCTCTTCCAAACTGTTAGCGGCACTTAGTTCCCCAAGGATCAAGGTGGAGTTGGGTGTACGGCTGGTGCTGCACGTTGAAAGGTCCGATGCAAGAGAGACCCCAGCAAAACACAAAGTCCATTCAGCAAAAACTGCGAAAAGGAATTTTGCGATGTCTGTATTATGTAATTCGGAGTCTCTTTTGTAGGGATGGTCTCAGGCAATGTTGTCAGTGCTTCCTCTAAGTGCACTGCAGTTTCTTACAGAACACTGTCGATTATAACCGACAACAGCCCAACCACACGTCTGAAGCACAGCCTCAGAATGAGACTAAAGATTCGGCCACAAAGTCTTCCGAAAGCGGGTCTGGTAATCACAATGAACAAAAAACAAGTGAAAACGCCAAAGGAGAACCAGCGGCCTCTACAATAATCTCGAACAAAGCTTTTCATGCCAGTCGTGAGATTTTCCATCCACAACATACTCTTCTTGGTAATTTTGGCGTCCGCGGGCAGCAATGTCGAAGAGGCTGGTGCTTCCAAAGGAGCTGATGATTCACTCACAAGTTCTAACGAGACAAACTGTTTGCAGTACTGAACGAATCTTGGGTCACCCTTGTAACCCTTCGAATACTTTCGGATGTCGCTGTTTGGCAAGTCTGTGTATCTTGCACCACGCAGCGATCCTCCAGAGATAATTGCACGTTTAAACTTCTTGCGAAGTGCCTCCCCAGAGTCGGCACCTTGCCCAGAGACTTCTGGTGGATTCATCTGACCAGTAATGCGACAACAGACATTCAGGTGCTAAGGCATGGGCATATCTCGAAGGAAGAGCTAGTAAGAAATTTCCAGACTGCAAAAGTTGGGTGATCTTGCGAACTGCTCGTTGTTTTACGTTCAAAACTAGCTGTTGTGACTTGGCTAGCTGAATATAATGTTCGAGACTTTGCACATGCGTCCACCGGCCTAACAATCTGAGCCTGTTGACGTCTACATTCATGTCAAACAAAAAAGTCGCCCCTCCTGCTCTTAAGGAAGCGGGACTGAAGAGGTGACCTTTTCCAAGGAGTTTATTGCACTGCGCTTTGAAAATCTTTCTGAATTCAGCAGCTGAAAAATTCCACAATTTGTTGTCAGCTTCTTTTGTGTGATGAACCAACCAACTTACCCAATTGCAAGTGTCAGGCTGCCGAATGACAGAGAATTGGTTGTGTCCCAGCTGCCGATAGTTTTTAGGTTTTCGAATCCTAATGGTAACACATGGGGCCCCAAAGGTAAGCTGATTTGGCAGGTCAATGTCTCGTTTAGTTAGGTTCAACAACTCACCAGGTCTTAAAAGCCCAAAGAAGCATAACCCCACCAAAGCTGCAAACGTCAAAAGTTTTTCACGATCCTTGACCTCCAACTCGGTTTCTGCAATGAGCCGGCTTTGACAGAAGGCCCATAAGGATAGGAAGAGGCATCGGGGCTCTAAGCTGAGATGGCTGTTGTTCCTCCCATGCCTTTAGGCTGGCCCAGGTTGCTTTAAGTTGGAAACGAAGTCGCGGTCTGGCAATTTGGACAAATAACACGGCGTGTTTTGTAACAGACAGTGATGATTTCTTAGTTTTGCCTCGTTCGTGCATTTCACTTACAAACTTTTCCAGGAGAACATCAGTCTGACCTTTGGGCAGTTTCAGGAACTGGTCTGAAGAGATACCGCCCGAGGCCAAATATTCACACAGCATAGAGAAACCCCCCAATAACCTTTGTTTGTATGGCCGACTGTACTTGGCCAATCGAAGACGAATGGAGCTCCAAGCTTCAGCCATGGCTGGATGCAAAGTCACTTAATTCATGCAACTGGTTTTGAAGGCTCCGAAATGGGAACGGTGGCCCCCCTTTAACCGGAACAAAAAACTAAAGTCAACAGGACCACGATGCAATGATTTTCATTTAAACATTTTTTCACAACAACGATGATATTGAGCACACAATGCCCGGGGATAGGCTCCAGCAAGTTCTGACCTACGCTTCCAGCCACTAGATGTTCGAACTCCACCAATGACTTGCACGTGATGATGATTCTTCCCACATGTGCGACTTAAAAGTGACAAATGTGGTAAATTGCCCATCACCTTAGTGGCCTTTTTTGCTAGGCCTTCCTTACCGTCAGCTTCTGGAATCTTCAAACCATATTCACATTGGTCAAATTCAACAACTGAAACACCTACTTCAGATCCTAATTGCTTGAGCTCCTTGAGATACCAAGCAAGGGAAGTCCGAGGGTTTTCAATGGTAAAAAAGTTGCCCTGTTTCAGAAGTATCATGCAAAGATAGCATGTTCTTCTAGCAAGTTCATTCCCTATCTTTTCCCTAAGAAGAGTACCATTACCTTCGGGTTCATCTTTATTACGAGTACCACCATTCATGTTCTGCAGCAACGAAAAACTACCACACGGCATCCCGAAGTGCCAAATCTGATGGGGTTCCCGGGCATCAGCAATCAGCTTATTGAAGGTATTATCGTTTAGAATGTCTTGCGAGGGATCAGGTTTTCCATGTTTGAAAAGTTCAACCGGCCGCAACACAAAAAACTTTCCTCTGTCTTTGAAAACCTGGGTGAGGCAACCCTTTCCCGAAAAAATCTCCCTAAACTTCCACGAAGACAAAGCAGGATGATCATCAGAAGTTTGATTAGGGTATGTGATTGGAAATTCAGAAGGCTCTTTTGATCCATCCAAAATCTTTGATGAAATGTCGTTTATCTTCTCGTTCGAAACTCTTTTGGGCAGTTTCGGTACACTATCACCAAAAATCTTGTGATAAGTCGGTGCATTCGGATTGGGTTCTGGAATTTTTGCCCCCCGTGAAGGATGATCCGCAGGGTTCATACTGGTACCTACCCATATTAAGTGTAGACTTTTTCTTCCAGCTAGAGTCCAACCTACCATTTGACGAAGAATCCTATTCAACTGACGAGAGGATGATCTCCCTTTTCCCCACGCACCTGCACAAACGCGTGAGTCAACAAGCAGGACGTGTCGGGCTGGAAGGTTGCTTTGTTGCACCAAGCTACACAATTCTGCTTTTACCATCTTCATTTCGAGTAGATTAATATGTTGACGATGGGCAAACTTACATTTATGGGTTGTATTCCAAGTGTGCTCGATCATCAAATCTTCCAACTCTGAAGGTGCATGAACCATACTTGAAGGGGGACATAAAGCACCATGAACCCAATCTAGTTTTACTTGTTCCCCTTTATGAACACTGAACCTGTAAAGTGTCTGGGCGATTGGGGGAGAAGTCAAAGTCGCAGCACGTCCACCTCCTGAGAGAGAGGCGTCACTTGCACCTATCCTACAGGAAACTTGCCATTTAATGTTAGAATGACAAAGTGGTAATGCCAGTGCAAGTGTGAGAAGCTCTTCACGGACCGAAGGCGGTAATCTGCTGGGACCCTTTAAACCTAACTTTTCAACCCAGGGATATGCATCCTGAAGCAACGACATTAGAATCCTTTGGTGCATACAGGGATGAACCACCAGACCCAGAGTGCGTTGCAGCAACTTCTGGCTTACCTTGGGTAGCTGGCACACATCGACAAGCAACCTTTCAAGCTGCTTGAGCTTTTCTAGAGGGGTTCCTACACGGCCGCTCTGACTATCCACATGAGTTCCCCAGGCTTGAAAACTATAAACCTTTGTAAACTGTTTCTTTTCGGACACTGGTATGCCTAACTCTTGGTACTGTTTTCTGCTGGCATCTACAATTTCTTCATCACGAAATTTTTTAAAAGGTTGCATTTTTCTCTGCCTGCGGTTGGGAACCAGTTGCACAGTGATATGATCATCAATGTACAAGCCTTCAAGACAGTCTGACGCAGGCAGTGGGCAACGGTAGGAAATGACCTCTTGCGGTGTCATGGTGCCACAATCCCTTAAGATTTCTAAATGCGTTTGTTGTGCAATGTCAACGGCATTAGTGTCGCCCATTGGTATCACACGAAAACTCAGCATATAGGATTTTTCGGGGTCACAACCATACCTAGTGAACCACTTACCCAAAACTGGCTTACCTATGGTGTTACGTGGCAACCATTCTTCTTTGTGTTTAAGCAGATAAAAATAGTTGCTAAGATCGTCCCCTGAACCACGAACTGAATAACCCTTTGGAACTATGATCTGAGTTAGCAGCGCTCCATGGGGAAGCTTTGCCCACACCAATCGTCTTTCAAGTTCATTAAGGGGTCTTCTGTCACAAATGATCCTATCTGAATGTGGTTTATGGGGCACTGCAAAAAGCCCTCCCGAAATTATCTTACCCTGGCTATCTCTAAGGGCAAGTTCTTGTGGGATTAAAGTTGCAACACCGCTATCAAGGAGTCTATTGTACACTTCAACAACCTCGTCTTGCCTAACTTTGAAACAGCCTTTGGTAGGTGGCTGTGGGGGACAATCATGAGGCACTTCCTGCAGCATATTGTTGAAGGACGAAAGATGTTCTCCTTTCAAATGATCGGCTGGGTCAATAATCCCTGCTATTTCAGGTAGGGACATGCGATCTGGCCTTACATCCATGGCACCACTTATGTTCTCATTCATGTCAAAGGGTCCTGGCTTATATGACGAATTCTTAATTGTTGTGACTAATTTTTCAAGTTGCTCTAGACCGCGACCCAAAGTATCGGAACATCTGAGGCGATCAAAATTGAGAACCTGGTCATGCAAACAGCCGGCGTACTCTTGGTGCATCGCAGTCCAAGGGTTAGCAAAAGCTTTTTGCGCTAACGACACCTGATCTTGATAACGGAAAGGACTACCACCTTCTAAGAAAGTGAAAAAAGCCCATAAAACACGAACATGTTCCCAGGTGTACTCCCGGCCTCGAGCTCTGCTTCTACCCCTAGAACTTTTCGAGTAGCACTGTTTAGGTACAGCCAGCAGAGACGGAAACAATAATGATTTCTCCTTTTTTGTATCAGGAGATGTCCTAGGCCCGGAACCATTTACAAAAGGTTCAGTTTGCAAAATTTTTAAGAAACGACTGAATGATCCGTGACCAGACTTCAGCGCCTCTAAGACTGAATTAACTTCAAGCGGCTTCGCGCCCGAGGACTTCACCACAGGCTGAGGATGACTCAGCTCTCTGCCTTGTCGTCGTTTTTGTCCTTGGGATCCTTTCCCTTTCCTTTTCCTTTTTGGTCTTTTCCTTCCTTTCCCGGCTTTGGCAGATGGGGTTGCTCTGATGGATACTGCTGATCTCGAAACTGCGCGTTCCTGGCCTTCTCCGCATTCTTGTTGAGCTCGTCCATGGAACGTAGGTAAGAGGCTACGTTTGCCAGTTCTTCTGCAGATCCTCCCCACTGTTTGCGATCCCAAACGTTGGGAAGATGAGTCAGCATCCAACTCAAACTCCAATCCCCCTGGTCCAGTGCGGTCTGATGAAGTGCTCTGAGCCCAAGCATCGTCTGCAAACCAGCCCTCTCGTACTTCTTCTGCAGCAGCAAAGTCAATATCTCCGATAGAAGATAGTGCATTCTCTGCAGTGATCGCTGCTTTCCCCACGAGATCTTTCTGCCAAAGTCGTGAAGAGTGTAGGCTTTGCCCCCTTCCACTCCAAGCTCTTCTTCCACCTCCTTGATGTACTGCTTGATGTAGCGGAGAGGCTTCCGTCGCATCCTTTTGCGAGCTGCCTGATACTCCTCGATGGCACGAGCATGACCCTTTGTCTTGTGATGACGCCGGGTTGACTCGTCGCTGGTCCCAGATTGGCTTGAACTTCTTGAACTGCTTCGACTCTGAGAACGTCTGCTCTGATGCTTCTTCTCGAACTTCTCCAACATCTGCATGGCCAACATGGCCTGAAGAGGGTCTCCTCCCTTCTTTAGGCTTTTCAACAGGGCCTCCTGGATCGGAGACTCTTTTGAACTGCTGGCCCTCTGCGACTTGGATTCGCTGAGCAGGGGATATCGTTCTTTGGCCTTGGATCTGACGGGCTCTTTTACGGATCTGGTATCCTCTCCGAGCCAGTTCTTTTTCAGCTTTCCCAACACCATCTCCAGATCTGACTCTTCCGAACCAGATTCGCTGCTGCTGACGGGTTCCGGCTTTTGCCGACGAGATCTGCTGGTTGTTGGCATCTGCTGAGTGTCGGACGCTGTGGCGTAAGTGACGTCCTCGTCCGACTCCACCAAGGTCTTTCCTTTTGACACCAGTGTGCTGACATCCATTGCTAAATCCAGGCACTCTCCTTCGTGGAATGCTTGGAGTTGATGTCTGCGAACTTCGGCCAGGAAAAACGTCTTCCCATCCAGACTGAAAGTAGTGAAGTGATCCGCCACTTCTCCAGCCCTCCTCGCTCTCAAAATCACTCTGATCCATTCTTCACCCACGCTCACCACGGTGACCTGTCGCCAACGAGGCTTGTCAAACGTGGAGGCTAAGCAGAGATACGCTAATTTCCCCGACTCCAGTGCCATCCGTAGACCCGGATGGGATGAATGGGTACGTTGTGCTGCACTGCTTCTTCACGATAGGCCCTGCGGCCGACTTCAATGCTCTTGACTCTTCTCCAGCGCAAACCAGTGAACTCACCTCGATTCAAAGTCAAGAGAACCGAGTAAGCTGCCAATTCTTGCCCCCAGTGAACGCCTGTCCACTCGATAGGATTGTCAGCTCGATTGATTCTCCAAACAGTGTAAACTCGAATGTCAGTCTGATCCCAATTGGTGTTCAGAGGTTCCCAAAGTCGCCCCGTGCACTCCCCAATACGGAACACTAGTTCAGGGAGTGTACCTTGAGAGACCACAGTGTTACCCAGTTGAGGAACCACTAATGCACCAGGGTCTGATTGCACTGCTGACACCGGTGAAGAATTGTTTGAAGCAGGCTCGCTATGGCTATCAGGATCCGGTTCGCTGAGGGGCTCAGAAACGGGACGTCTACGACACCCTAGCGATCCTCCCATCACTTGAGCGGTGAAGCTCCCCCATCACCAAGTTAAACATGAACACATATTTATATACATGAAATACTATCACTATCTCTCACTTTGATTATCTTTTTGTGTGCCTTGAATATACTTCAAACATCTTCAAACTCATTATATGAGGAGATTCGATTCATTGCAGAATATGATAATATGGGCGTTTTATGGGCCATGACTCGACTGCTCTGCGCCGTTTTGCCCCATGTTACACCCACTGAGGCTCGCGCCGATGTCATCTGCGACAGCTGGCCAAGGGGCCCAGCCCTTCTCGATGGAGCACTCGAACTTCTTGCAGGTTGGCAAGCAGCACTCCTGTGCAAACTCGAAAAAATCATCCACAAAGACATTGGAAAACTGGGAAAGCATTCAATAAACAACAAGAACAAGGACAACCAAAGAAGAAAAAGAAGAAAAACGAGTTGATGTAGCATGCTATCAGGATCTATCAGGCCATACCCACCCAAGGGACCTCATCGCTAGCGGCGAAAGCTTTCTCCTAGCAGCGAAGACATTTTCTGTCGTGCGAAAAGTCGAAGGTCTGTGAAAACCTGAAACAAACCATCAAGTCTCATAGCGTTCCTTCTACTACTGGTGCATCAAACATCATCAAACAAGATCAGGTAAAATCAGTCATGTTGAACTATTGACTTCACCACCAAAACTCTGCATGTTACAGTCCTTGTCTGGGTTGGGAGCAAGACCGTCGCTGCAAGTCCAAGATTCGCATGTGGCTTCGCAGCAGTCCTGGCCACCAACATGTGACGGGTCTGTGTGACGGGTCTCAGTCATGAACTGTTTGTGCGAAACAGTTTGGGTCAAATTATTATAAATTATTCAGTTTACATATCAGATCTCTGAATTTGTTGGATGGGTGGATGAATTCACACCGTGGGCAAGGGTGCCGTCTTCCTGACCAGGACACCTTTCTTGACTGCTGGGTTTGTCAATACTGTAACCGCAACTTATCATTAAGATATCATTAATAGGTTATCGTTTCGCGGGGGTATGATAAACGTGTCAGAAATCTCCAGATTCTCCAGAAACAGTTCTTTCTTCAACATTTCAGTGGTGACAAGCAAAAAGAGTCAAAAAAACAGCTCGGATGCTCGTGATGCACTTGGAAACTTTCGTTTTTTGGGGCCCTATCGTTTAAGCATGTACGAGGCCGTTTTTGATCTATCCTGAGTGGGTTGGTCAAACAAACGAAGCCCATGCAAAACAGTTGGACCATCAACTTAGTTCCCCTTCCAGGGTAAGGCCTGACGAAACTTTGGAGACAAAGAAGGGAGCCAAAAGATATCAAAAGAAATTGGGGGGTCATCTCGCCACACACCAGGTTGCTGCCTCATCAATATCAGCGCTAGTCTTGTTGACGTTCTCCTCTTTGACCGCAAATCCAGCCTTGCATGTAACTTGAGCTGAGTTGCCGCACAAAGGAGTGCAGCATTCCTGCACCAAATTGATTTTGGAGGCTGCAGCTTTTGAAATTCTTACATGAATTCTGATGGATGTGCGTCTGCACATGTGGTAGTTTCTTCATTTTTTGCTTCTGTTGAGCCAAGCAAATCATGTGCTTGTAGATGTTGGCAGCGACAGCAAATCTCACTGATGCCCTAAAGGCGAGAAATTTCCATGGATCCTGTTTTGGCCTTGGCCGCAAGCGTTCAGCTCTTGAGGGACCCTCTTCGGTCCTCGGCGCTCTGGCCAATCTCTGTCTCCTTGGTCTTGTTGGGTGCCCAGCCAGGAATGGAGCAGTTGAAGGCAGCACCTTCGCAAAGATGCGTGGAAGGGTTGGGATGGGGAATAGGAACATGTACGCAAAATGATATGGAAAAAATGGGATGCGGACAGGTAAGCTCACAGCAGTCCTGGCTGAACAACTGCAAGTACGATCAAATAAGCAAATGTTCAGAGAGGGCTACCGTGTGAAATTGTACAAGTGAGGATGATAAAGCATGACAAATTGAGATGATGGATTCTTTTTCCACGTGCCGTACTCAAATCATTGTGACCCACAGGGAAATCCACGTGCTGAAGCTACACATTTCGACGTGAGACCAGCTGACGAATAATACTGGTGTCAACATCGCAGTCCTCTGCCTTGCTAGACACCTTAAATAGCGAAGCAGCTTCGATCATGCGACCAATGTGTTGCTGTTGTGCTATATACTATCTCATGATGAGAAACCTTGCACCTTTTGACCTGGTAAAAAAGGCTTGGGATCTCTGCAATCAAGACTGGCCAGGATGCTCCATCATGAATATGATGCACTTGAAGGTTGTCGTTTTTTTTTGGGGCCTTATCGCTTTACAGTGTTTCGTGCATGTCCAAAGTCCTTTTCAACCCCTCCCTACTAAATTGGTCTTCGGATATTTTGACCGGGGCTCATATGTCTTGATAAGATTTGATAAGTCCAAAGTCCAAACAAATCAAAACAAAAATGCTGTTGGAGGATTGGCAAGAAACGTGCGCTTCCCTGGGGTCCCGTACAATATCTTTCTTGGCAGCGCTTGGAGCATAAGGAGCGGTGCAATTGAAGAGCTCACACTTAGGCTGGCAGCAGTCCTGATGGGATGCAACTAGTTTAAAGTGATACAACTATATTACTGTTGCCAAGCGATCTGCTGGCAAAGAGAGCAAAAACTCATCTCTGATGGCAAAGAAACTCACATAATGAGATCCATTCCACTATAGGTGACTGTCCTTCTTGGAAACGCCAGGGGCAGTGGCATCCCCCAGCACGTAGCCAACGTCACACTGAAAGTCCTTCCTTATGGAGTCAAAAAAAATGCAGGGAAGCAAAGGCCATTTCTGTGGATAGTAACGGGACGTAAGGGGACATTGGGGGAAATGTAGGGTTATTATAAAGCCACAGCAAGTTGACCATCCAACATTCAACAAAACGTGTACTAATCTTTTCGCCATTTCACTGTCCTCATCAGCGTGTCACACTGTTGTACTGTGAAATCGCTCAACTGTCAGCAACTTAGCAGCCTACCCGCACATCATATCACAGCAAATTTGCGGTGAAGATCCGACATTGCCGAAGTAAGCCTGGTCTGCGGAGCTAGGAACTGGGTAACATGGGTAACTTAGACTTGGAACTGTACTTGTGCTTCTAGCAATTTCGCGTTCCACAATATTAATATCACCATGGAGAGGGACAACCTGGTGCAAACAACAGGCTTGCTTCTATTCTATTATATATAATGCTTGTGTCAATTTCCGTGTGTCCGATCTTTCATCCAGCGGTCCGAGGAAGCCAAGTCCTACATACCCTGATCCACTAGCCTCATTTTTTCGGTAGGCACCGACGCATGAGAACAGTTCGCATGTCTTGTCCTTAGCAAAGCAAAGAACTAGCAGGCCTTTCGGCTTGTTCAAATCTTTGCAACTTGCAAGCAAGAATAAAGTATAATGAAGTGCTGATTAAAAAAAGCAAACATCTCCTGGGGGTACATGAAAATACATAAGTCTCAGATGCTAAATTTGCAATTTTGCTGATCCAAACAACCAGGAACTGCCCTTTTTTCCATATGTTTAGGCCCCCTCACACAGCAGTCTGCAGAGGTGGCACCAGTCAAGGTATGATGGTTGGGCTTTGGTCTCCATGCAGCTGGGCACCTCAAATTTTATTGATTTCCCCATTTTTCCAGTGAACAACTTTAGTGAGGTGTATTTTCAAATGCTGCTGAGTTCACCACCTCAATTGGTCACAGGGTTTTTTTGCCTCTTCACTTGCCTACCAGGTCAACACGATTCCATGAGATGTGTAAAAACATCATGACAAATCAGCAATCTCGGCTCCGCAACTATTGAGCTTTGAAGCCATTGGCTTGCTGAGGACAGTGTGGTTTTGAGATGTGCACGGACAAATCTCACTTACCGGAAAACCTTCCCTACCTTCGCACTTCGAAGGGTGAGCTTCTTAGCAGAGACCACGGAGAGGACAGCCAAAATAGCAATTGTCTTCATTGTTGCCTCATCTTCGTTTTCACCAAAACTTTGGTGGTTCCCAAAATTCCCAAAGCTTCAGTGATTTGGTGAGATTGGAAATTAAGGTGGAACTCAGAACAACTTTGACTATTTCGTTTAGGACTTCAGAATAATGTTGGTTTTTATTTTGTCATTTTCTTGTATATTTTTTGTAATTATTATAAAACATTCTGATTCTGAACCATGCAACAGCTTTGACCGCTTTTTACATCTTTTGACCCTAAAATGAGCACAAACATACTCTAAGCCATGCCATTAGACATCACACGGGAAAAACACGCTTCGCCATCGTCCAGAATTGTCGCTGGTAGCTAAGGGATGGGCCAGAGGAGAGGTTCGGTCCAGGACGCAACAAGTAAGCGTGGACGGACCGATATCGTCTCTTAAACCATGAAGTTGCAGCAAAAACATGGAAATGTGAAATAATATCTTGAAACGGATGACATGATGAAGCAAGCATCAAACAAATTCCAAACACTTTGCAGGATTCGATCTCCGAAGCGGAACATTAGGTGTGTTATGTTACTGTCAGAAAACTCGTAACGGTTTTAGTCTTGAGGAAATGTTGACAAAAACACTCAGATCCACGATCTACCAACGAGCTTCTCAGCTTGGAGATTTTTTGCTTATATCATGTTACCAGTACATCATTTTCCAAATACGATCAATCCGTACTCCAGCATCTAATGCCACCCAAGTATGGCTAATGCCCACCACCTGAATGCAAATAAAACAGGTTGTATTGAGATCATGGAGTGGGTTCTCCAACTCTATCCATCCAATACTCCCAGTGGCACCCCAACTTCAGCACTCTGATGCCGTCTAGTTCTCCCTGGAAACGGTAGCAGGGAGGTTCAAGTATCAACTACCCATGAAACCAAGTCTCCCAGCTTCATCTGATTGGATAGAGATTGTATGAACACCATTGAAAGAAATCTAATCTATACTACCATATATACTAACGCACTTGATATTTTCATCAGCTTCAAATTTGACTTCATTTGGAATGTCAAAGTCTTGCCGCGTGGATGCTGCTGTGTGCCTTCCGGAGCAACATGAGGAGAAACCGTGAGTAGTCCTTAGATTGAGGACTTACCAATAAATTTCCAAACAATGCCTGGCCAGGGCAACCTGTTTTCATCTATGTTCCGGACTCTCGCGGTGCTCACCATTCCCCCTGTCATAGCATCCACACTGCCACCACCTGCCACGTATCACGATATTAATACATTCAACATGTACAGAAACGTCATAGTGGTAGCACGTAGATGTGTATTCACAATGATCTATATGTATCTATATAATATGTATTTATGTAGATATATGTAGATCATATGATTTTTCACAATCCACATAATCCACTTTGAAACGCTCCAGACCTGCAAGGATGGGACTTGTGTTGCCTGTAATCCACCTGAGCAGCAGTTCAGTTGGTGCCAAAAATATCTCAAAAAACCCAGCAACATCTTCTACGATGGCATCCTGGGTGCTCCAAACTCATTGGATTCGATGCTGGGTGCATCCTGGGTACTGGAAATCAATCACAAGGGAGAACAGCTGAAACAAGGAAATGGTAAAATGGTAAACATATAGCATGATATAGTATGTATGTAAGGTATAAATATAAAATATCATAAACTGCAAACATCAGTAAACCAGGTGCCCCACTATTCGAAGTAATTTTCCATCTTTCCCCTCTTCTTCTTCGAGGCGATACCTTGAAAAAACAAAAACAGGCTTCAGATAGATAAGCATTCGTTTGAAGATATTGAGATCTTCTACCAAGATTGAACAGTGAGTTTTCTGAGATAGAAACATTCCTGATGTGCGAAACCACCTCAGCAGAAGCACTGGCAGTGCGTAACTACAACAATCCATGAAATTTAATGAGTCTAAAAAAACGAATCACTCAAATATAGAATCCAAGCTAATGTTGAGTTATCACCAATGCGATCCAATGTTTGGTCATCTTTGGTCCATTGGCTGAAGTCTCTTAGGCCCAAATTTTTTTAAAGGTTTGCAACCCGGCTGCTTGGCTGCTGGGATCTCAAAGCCCGTATCAACCTCAACCAGTTCCGCTCGTCACGCTGGCAGCTGGCAGTGTCACCCACTAACCATGACGAAAACATACAAAACTAAGGAACAAAGAGCCCTCCAAACTGATTCAATCTGTGTGGATTTGTGTTGGCACCAAATTACTTCCAAATCAACAAACCTTCAAAGTTGAAGACATTGAAAAAAAAAGAAACAACTATGGAACAACAAAACACAACACCGCAACACAACCACTCCTTGGAGTCTGCAGTTCTCTTGAGTTTGATACCATATGCAAAGGTACCGTCACCTTGTTGCGGATCACCACGTCCAAGGTTTCACCGGTGACTACCTGAACCGGGCAAAAGCAATGCAGCAAATCGCTCCACTTGTTGGCTTGGTGAACAGCAAAGAAACAACAAAAAAAAGTGCTTCATGCTCTCTTTGCCACAGGTAATCTATGTTATCCAACCTCGATGATGCGACCAATCACATCATGGCTGTAACCATAGAGCCACCTGATGCAGCCCAAAATGGTCCCGGGATCCAATGGGATTCACCGACGATCCACGGGAGATCTTGGGGACCCCAACTCGGTACCCGGATGGTGTTGCAAAGGAATCTTGGCCAACTCGTTGCACCACTCTTCTAGGGTGCGTACCTCAGTGGTACTAAGGTCATACCAATGGTAAAAAGAGAAGGAATGATACAGGATCCGTTTAGATTTTGGAGAAGCCAGCGGGTAATTGACATTGGGTTTAACCATATCATATACAGTATTCAATGTTTGTTGATATTCATTCATGATCATTTAGTGATCATTAAATTTATATAAATTTATGATCATTCATCATTAGTGATATTTTGATACTGTGAGAATGTATTGTGTAACATCTTGGAGTGTATGCAGTGAAGGCTCACTGGCACATCTCAGTTTCGTGCTGCGTTTGGATCGCTGGAGTTTCTCCCCAAACCAGTCCGGACAATCAAATCTTTGAAGCGCTCCTCCCAGGTCTGCAAAACATATATAATGTCAGTAATGTCAATGTTTTCCTCATCGAACTTTCCACTTTCTTGACATACTCATTATTCTAGAGTGAACTTTGGATCTTCATGTAATTATATCATAATATAATATTCCCAGGTTTAAGCTCCAAAACGTAGTGACTGATTACAGTATATGATTAACCAACGTATTCACGTGCCGGCTTCAACTCCACTCACATCGAAATCCTCACCGTCGCAGCTGGGTTCTTCACCCAACATGGGTCCTCAAATTGAGTTGGTCAGGGGAATCTCGCAACACGTTTCATCATGTTTCACATCAATTACATTCACTTACCATCCATCCTGCTCAATCAACGTGAAAGGACATAATCAAAGACATCATTATCAGGAAAATCTGAAGATACGCAATCGAAAAAAAAGGTCCACATATCTGCAATCATTTTCTTTTGAGAATATCTAGCAATCTAGTAATCATGCACTCACATCTATAACATTCCACGGTGTCACATGAATCTTCCACAGGATGAAAACTGACGCAGTTGCCCTACCAATGTGTTGGTCTGAGGGACTGGCCATAACCAATACCGGAGGTATGGGTCAACAAATGCAAGACCTCGGGAATCCCGTCCGGCTCCAAAATGAAAATTAATTCCGAGAAAATCATCGCTAACTTCACTTTCTTCACAACAAGATCAGCTGTGAAAACGTAGTGCAAACGTACAGTAGGGCATGACTAGCGATTTTGATGTAACTATGTGTAATGTTCATATGTGGAACTGCATGCGCTTCAAAGATAATCTGATAATCACACGAACCATCATAAACCGAGCAGTTGACAGTAATTGGCTGTGACGCTGCAACTAAGCCTTCCTGAAAAGCCGAATTGAATTTCCAAATTCCAAATCCATAGTAACTCGAGAGGCAAAGTCTGGGAAACCATCTACTTTTGGTAACTCCATGTAACTCTACTGACATCAAGCGAGCAAACCAGGAACCTTATGTACTTTAAGCATCCTCAAGCAAGGAATGACCGTCGTCATCCGGGGCCTCGGTTGAGACCTTGACGTTTCCAAAGGCAGGGATGTACCTTCGCAGTGAGGAATCGACGGAGGCAGGATTCAAAACAGCTCCATTCAAAAAGCTGATTTGCAAGTAATGTAATCAATGATAGCCAATGTAATGCATATTATATTAGCTAGTAATCGAGACAGCCAAAGCATCCCAAGTCGGAATGAGCTCAAGATGAGTCGAGGACGTTGAATCAAGACCCATCTGTGTGTTGTTTGCTGTCAAGCTCACTTGGAGACATGGTCATTGAGGTCAAGCAAACCTTCCTGACGCAGTGTTGGGGCGAGTTTGGTACTCTCATCTCTCCTCTAGGGCACTGGTGCGCAAACTTTGGGTATGATATGGTGTGATTGTAGCTGGTGATCCAAACACTGAAACTGCTTCCATCTTTTTGAGAAATAAGAGTAGTATAACACATGCAACAACTATCAGTCTTGCAACCCCTCAAAAGTCTGAGTCACTGGTGTATACTTTTGTGGGGCTTGTTGTTTCATCTTGTTTCTCAAGATGGTTTCAATGATCAACATGCTTCAACAGGCGTTTCGCCTCCAAGCAAACGCCCAAAGCCACAGAAACAACGCATTTCGTCATGGAGTACAATCGCACGATGCTGTCTGGCCGCATCTCAACCTGCACAGCCCATCACTCTGCTGGACCCTCCAACGTCACTGGGATGGCTGGGGCCTTCCGCTCGAGATCAGCAAAGCCATAGCAGTCCAAGTGTCCAAGGACACCATGCCTAGCAAAGATGAAGCTGGTAATGCCAGGCCTTCATACTATATTCATAGATGACATCAAATGTTGTAGTCGTAGTTGTACATTTAATCATGATGAGATTGCACAATTTGCAACTCGCCACATATCTAAATTGGGGTATCTCAAGCTAACTGCAAAAAAAACATCAAGGCATGCCCCCTCCCCATCTCGGATCAATGACATCCCTTCCAAGTCCCGAGCCTGAAGACCATGCCTTGGCAATGGGGAAAATCAATCCACACGAACTTCCACAGTGCAGTTCCCCCGATTCAAATCCAGTTTCGTCAAGGCACTGATCACTCCCGGAATTTCTCCTTTCTTCACCTGGAGGTCGATGCTTCATGTGCTTCGATGTGACTTTTCCAAATATGTTGAACTCTGGACCTGATGTTCATGATATAAACATAGAATCTCAACTCATGTCTGGTTCCTACCAGTCAGATGCTTCAAAATCAACGAGTTCAAGCAGGTTTGGACCTTCTGGTGCAGCGCTTCATCAATTTCTTTCATGACCTTCAAGTAAGGATGACAAGGGACAGTCCAATAGACATGGCTCACTGCAACATACCATTTTACCATACTACGATGACATCCTTGCCTCCGCGTCCAAACCAGCAGCTTCGGGACGGCAGTGCATCAGGTGATCCTCTCAGGTCCAAAGGGTTTGGAGTTTCCAATGGAAAATTGGTTTCGAATTTTGCATAAAACATCGCTGTTAAATAACTGTTAAATACTTTGCTAGAAATTGGCCAGGAAATGCCAGGACCAGGGATTATTTCTTGAATTTGCTGGATCTATAATTATTGTTTGAGAAGTCGAATGTATATTGAAACGGATCTGCCTCATATAATGTAACCCATGTCACTCAGTGGTTCCTCTCCAAACTTCGATCGCACTGGAGTTGCTACACGTCGTGCCTCCCAGGTAGCCAAGGATTTGAATTCATCCAACCACTATTATGGGGTATGAAAATTCAAACGCCTGCATAGTCCATGAAGAAATCATATGAAATCATAGGATCTCAAGTAGATTCAAAAAAATGACATCATTGACGTCTCTTATCATCTCATGGCTTCCCCTCCATAGGTTCTGTCAGTGGAAGGTTGATGCCTTGACTTTGACCACTGGTGAGGGGACTTGGCCTCCCCGTGGAGAAGCCTGAGAAAAACGTGCCACGCTGCTTGTCTCTTGACGCCGCGGAAACGATGTGTGATTTGCGTACGTTTCAACCGAAAACCAGCTGCACCAACATCTCGGGATTTCTTTGGCTTCAGACCACTTTTCTCATCTTTCTGACCTCCAAAGCAAAAACATGCAAAGAAGTCGTTCAATTTTTGGAAAACAAATGGATTCACATTGCACTCAGATGTTCATAATTCATAGACCATGATATTGATCCTTTGGATACAGAGTATTGATGGTCGTGGTATAGTTATGGCAGGTAAAGGCACTGGCGCTCTTAAAGGCCTCTGCAACAAAAAGTACTGACAAAAATAGGTGAGGAAAATCATGGAAACACCTTTTGGCCTTGTCTCAGACTAGCACTCCGAGCCACTAGTCCACAGGATTCCTGTCTCTCACAACTAAACATCATTAAACCTTGCCTTGCTTCGAAGTGCAGGAGAAACACGGCCCATCTTCATGTGCCGCCCGAGGCTACGAACCTGGCCAAAAGAGGGATCACAGGTTGGCTGAAACCTGAAATCATGGTTTCACTGTCTGCCTTGAAGAGGCATGTAGAAGCCACCGGTATCCTGGAATCAAACGGTTCAGCAAATTGTAAAGAGCCGAGATGCTGAATCTTAAAAGTGTTTGGAGGTGTTGAATGATTCTTGTGGACTGGATGTGTTTGTACATTTTTGGGATGTCTTTACCTCACATCGAAATTACATCAAAAGACAACAAGTACAACAAAATACAACACGCCTAACTCCTAAATCATGAAAATCAGCACCTCACTTTGGCTTCCATGTGCCATTCCCACATTGGGAAACAAGGGTCCTCATGGGATCCGCTGCAACCATCTCCTTCCCGAAATTGGCATGTGGCAATCACGGCATATGAATGACTCGATTGATCTATGATGATCTATGAGATTCATCGAGGTTCCTCATCCATCAGCACCATAGTGTGCACAAAGGTCAAGTTGTCCGCACTGCAGCGTTTTGCACGCTGGGAAGCACGAGGATCGAAAATCTCCCTGGGAGACTCGATCGTACCATCCACGATCCACGCAGCTTGTGGACTCGCCAGAGGTCCTGGTAGGAGCAAACAGGGACAGACCCTGGCAACGTCTTTCCACGTGTTATTCTTGGGAAGCCTGAAGTAGGGGCAGTAGGTTGGAGATCATGGACCTTTGATAACCTTTGCATGGACAGGAAGAAAATAAACCTAGATTCACACTTCATCATACGTCTATTTATTCTATTTGATACTTCCCTACAACATTCGGTGGTCAATTAGACAAAAGCCAACTACCACTGCAGTGAAATTCAAAAAAAACACCGTTGAGTTTCCCATGATGGACAATGACCATGACGATGATGACAATGACCATGATGATGATGATGATGATGATGATGAGGATGACGACGACGACGACGACGACGACGACGACGACGACGACGCCGACGCCGACGCCGACGACGACGACGACGACGACGACGACGACAACGACGACGATGATGCCGATGAGGATGAGGATGAGGATGATGAGGACGATGACGCCGGTGATGATGATGATGAGCACGCCACATGAATCATGACCATGATGATGCTGCAGACAATGAAGTGGTGATGGTGGTCCCGTTGGATCCCTCTGATGAGGTTGGCACCTTCCTCAGGTCGGTCCACACACGTGACGCCCACGTGCTGAGCCAACAGCCAAATGTGATTCGGCAAAGACAATCAGAAAACGACAGTGGATCCTGTTGAGTCACAAAATCACGAAATTGATTTGACATAAATAATAACTTAAATAACGCATTCCGGATGATTCGGGTGCATAGAAAAGTATACAGAAAAACTTCCGGGGGTCCTTGTGTTTGCGAGTTCGTAAACACACAAATGCAAGGCATAAATCTTCACTTTACTTCAGTCCCTGTGCACTCAGCTTTGTGCATCTGTGAAAGCTGTGCTGGCTGGCTAAACAAACAAGCAACTGGACAAAATATCATAAAACAAGATACATCAACATCTTCCATAAACTTTCCACTGATACACGTAGAGAAAACCAACCTCATTCAACTCTTGACACATTAGGTGGCACACCATTAGTAAACAGATCTAAACAGCTTTGTCCAAGTTCGAACATCCGAGGTGTTTACCATTAGCGAAATGTATTCTGGCGGGTCATCTCATCACTGCTCTCATCTTTTTCTCTTACACTGCACGTGCGCTTAAGCTTCAAAGCTCCTGTGTTTTCAACATTGCCTGCCAGCAATGGTATGTTGTGATGATTGTCATTTCGGCCATGGCAACTCGCAACTTGCTTTTGGATGTAATTGGATTAATCCCACCCAAACCCATGTTTTTGAGGTTGCTTGGGCACCTTTCGACTTGACTTTGATCGTTGAACACCTGCAGTTGAGGCCCACATTTTCACGAGAATGACATGTATGGTGATCTTTGAGGTCACAACGGGTGGCATCATGTGCTCTTCCAACATGTTCTGCAGATGCCTGGACAAAAGACCTTGCCAATTTCAGACTCAAAAGCAGGGTCAAGCTGTACACTGTACAGCATAACTCAATTTCATGGTGTCGGTATGTGTCCATGCTGGAAAACATGATTTGGGAAGACAACAACATTCACCACATTCTGATGACCTCTCATGAATGACAAAACTGCAGGTTCACTTTTTGGTTGGATTCTGAGATCTTAACACTGTAGGTACCTGGCCAAACATGATTCTGCTCTTATCTGCACCGGCAAAAAAAGATGCACTGTGAAGAGCATTTATCAAAGTACCTGTCTCAATATATATATATATATATATATCGCAAATACAGGTTCAAATTCAGAGGCACAAAAAATCCATCAGTTTCCAATAAGATCATACACATCAATCAAATTGCTATACTCTCCGGGCTTTTGTTTCCTTTTTTGGTGTCCTAGTAATTTGAGACATCTCCTCCTGTATTCCCCACATATTCTTTTAAGGCACCTCGGATTCTAAGGTGCCATCAATGGCCGCTGCCAATGATCCACCGCCACGTCCCAGCTCCGGGATGTCATTCTGTGGCCCACGGTGATGAAGTTTGGCAGTGGCCTACAAAAAAAACACCATGGAATGATCCATCAAAAAATACACCATACTGGCAAAAGAAACAAAGAAGTCTCTTCAAAGATGATAAGATATGATACATATATGTTACATATGGATAAATGACAACTTCAATCTTCAAAGTATTTCAACGTATTGTTAACATGTCATAATCTCAAAACAACCTCAAATCCCTTAATATCATCTCCATATGATCCAAAATCACCCTAAAGCTCACCTGAAGAAGGTTCAGCGCACCAGCGTCGGCTGCACGGTCTGCGCAAGCAAAAGCATATATTTGTGCAGGATAAGCAGCAGTGACAACATACCAAAATGTACCAAGTCATGTATAGTAAAATGTGGGCATCACACTAATAACCACCTCAATAAAAGAATTCCTCGGACCCTCCAATACATTGAATACATATTGGACCCAAAAGTGTGACAATAAGAGCCTGGGGGTGACCATGCAACAATTCCCCCCCGACACCCCAAATTTTTCTATACTACAATATCTCTATCTACTTTTAGCTATCAAATAGTTGATTTACAAATACAGCAAATTCACAAATGAATCCAGAGTCTTTCTGAAGCAAAGGCACTTCAGAGACTCAGAAAATAGACTCAGAAATCGAACACTCAATTGCCACCCCCCGAAAAGTAGCAACCCATAGCAGATTTCTGGGGGTGTTATAAAGGTGAGCCCCACATTATATAGAGTGAACAGGGTGTTTCAATGTGTTTCATTCGTCTGATCAAACAATCTTCTGATGGGGCATATGCACGCGGCACACACCTTCAGCAGCAAGATCCGCCAGGAGCGCATCTTCCAGGAAGGAGTCCAAAGGCTGGAGAACAGCAAACCAAACCATCTGCCACTGACTCTCTATCTCTGTCGGTGTCTTCCTTGAACGCGAAAAAACTATAACCACAAAAAAACATGCCAGTATATAGATGTAATCCTGCTAATGTGCCTCGTCCCAAGAAAGGCACTGCCGTGCTCCAAACAGGAGCAACAGTGAAACCTGCATCAAGGGAAAAACTGGGGAAAACACGCTACAGTTTCCATAGTTTCCATCCTTCCTTTGGAAAGTGACTTGGATGATCCTTCCATTTCCTAGTTTTTTCCCACTAGTGGTACTAGTTCTATGCTTCAACCAAAGCTTCTACTTCTCATACCCTTGTCACCTGCAGGAGCGACATGGATAACGTTTTTCACCTGGTCATGACACAAGCTTTACACTTTGAGGGATTGCGAGGGATGATGATTCTTGAATTTTTGTTCATCACTATCTTGGGTGTTGTTTTTTCATTGAAGATAGTCGCATTCGATGTCAGTTCCTTTTGAGCAAATCTCTCAGGCTGCAGCATCTGGGAAGGGTGTCCCGAGAGTGGCTTGAGCATAGAATCGGCAGCGCAACAGCATCTGGAACACGCAGCATCCATAAACTCATCTGTTGAATTGGTTACCGGTTCATAGTCTTTCTAGCCTTGTATGAGATGATCTTCACGTAATGTATGTTTAAATTGTATTGTGTGGTATGTGGTATGATAAGGGCCGAACAGTATGGATTTGCGGTTGGAAGCAAAAGGGATGAATTTGACAAACAAACTGCATCAAGCGATCAAGCATTGACAACATCTTGTGGAACCAAACGCTATTTTTTTACCTGGCTTTTCATGAACGGCGCCCAATGACATAGAAGCTGTATGGCGTAGCACCGCCAGACCTGAAGGAAGGACAAAAAAGGAACATGTCATCCGCGCCCCTCCTCAGACAAGTCGCAATCACATGTATCATCCACCATAGGGATGAGGGTGATTAGCCACAACGAGCTCACAGTACTTGGGCAAATAATTTGATGAGCTTAGTTGCTTGGAAATTGAAGAATTGCATTTGGCATGCTGAGCTTGGAGCTTCTCTGGCATTGGCACATGAATGTCCTGGTGGGCAACATGGATAGATAACACAACGCAGCCTTGACTGAAGCAAAATGAAACTAAACAAAACACCCCAAACCCTAAAGTGATTGGACTTCGTCAAAACTTGGCAAACAAACTGCTGTTGTATGGTGTGTCTGAACAGTTTTTTTTTGCACTTTCTCCCTCTCTCTCTCTCTCTCTTGTCTCACAGTCACACATGAGCGTCCACCTCAAACACATACGGTAAATGCTTCCTTGATTCTGTTTGCAATTACCCACAAATTATCTGATGGTTTTGCATCCAGTAATCCAAGTGTTGGGAGTTGGAAACAATAATCACACAAACGCAACAACTACAGTAATTATCCGGAACTTCGCTTGAAGGTTGCCTGAAAGCCGGCATCTTGCAGGAACTTCGCTTGCATCATGGTGTGTTGCGGATCTGTGGCCTAGGTATTCCGTGCACATCCCCGCTGTTGGCTGAAGCATCAAGTGCCCACTGAGGCAGAAACCAATAAGACACGGCTGGTCCTCTTCAATGCTTTCCATGCACTCCTAGCATACTTGAAGCATGTCATACTCTGAGACACAGAAAATCAGAACTTACCGGATCCAGGAGAACATGGAATTCATGACGGACTTATTGATGCTTAGGGCTTTCTTTTCATCATGCTTGCTTAGAATTCGAACATGTGCGCCACTGCTGCGAAACAGTCTTGCCGGCCTCAAGATGTCCATGGAAGAAATGGAAAGCTTCAGAATGTCGATGTGATCCAAGCCCAGTCGTTCCACTTCATCATCAATGCTAGTGGCCAAATGGTCCACATCCACCCGGTTCAAAGCATCCTGTGCATCCTTAGAAAATGTCAACATTTTCAACAATCGTGGCTAAGTGATCCTTTGAAAGGGAGAACAAAACTCACATAGATAAATCATGAAACGACACCTGTAACGCATTGAGTAGACCGATGTGCAATGAAGATGCTGTGGAAGAAGTCATGGGTAGTGGACATGCGACGAACAACTGTCGTATTGGCTGGTCGTCATGTGATTCTGAGATTAAGGCCACAGTTTTGAAGCCACATCGTCGATCGTTGGAGAGATGCACATTCTCTTCCTGATCTGAAGGGACAGAACACCCTGTCAATGCAGTATCATCGTTCACACGAGGCATACCTCTCTCTCTCTCTCTCCACAGTTTCTTGATCCAGCCCAGAGAGTGCTAAACAGAAAACATTAGAAAACATGAACATGTCACATGTCCATTGAGGCTTGCACAATGTTGTCCTCATGGCTCATGTCTTCATGGTCTCGGCAATGCCAACGAACTGATGATGGCGAAGTGGTCACACGGCGCTGGAGCATGTGAACCTGCCAATGTATGGCAAACAAGGACTGGTTCCGCTTTCAGGATTAACAAGAAATCAACATGATGGGTGTAGTTGACTTTATTCATAACTTATCTTCTAAATTCTTATAATGTCTAATATCTTTAGACAATTTTAGACATGTTAAACACTATCTCAAAGTTACTTCAAGTGCTCTCACGTTTCCTTTCCATCTCTGCCCATGATTGGCACCTTGCCCTCAAAACCATTCAGCTTGATCGAGCGCCGACCTGCGGCAGTGGCCAGGTCATCCGCCTGTGGCCAGAGCGAGCCACTAAACAAAACGAGATGAAACAAGCATCCACAAACATTAACCACCAACAATTCATAGTCATATTATAGTCATTCATGATCATTCATAATCATTCATATAGTCTTACAATGCTTTACTTTGGTCTTCCCTATAGTCCCATAGTCATACCCAGTCATATCTGACGTTCATAGCCTGATGATCTGTAATGTTCCGGAGGTTGCTTCCTGGAATGTTCCGTGCCTCCAGGCAGGCTCCAGAGATTCGACCATCCAAACGATGACCAGCCCAAACCAAGCAGTCAGGGAGCCAACAGGCCACCTGTATCCAATGCTCTGTTTGCTCATGCAGAAATGTCAGATTTCAAGAACATGTCGTTTCCCTTAATTTGAAGCAACTCATATTCATTCATATTCATATCTATATATATATATAAATCAAATTCCATGTGGGCGAAAGTTTGAAACATGGAGAATTTGTGGAGGAAACATGAAATACTATAAGGAGTCATCAAATGCAAATGAATGGAGGCATATTTCTCAAGGAAAGGCTGTCGACGCGCCTCAATAGCCACCAGTCGATCTTGTGGCAAACCTTGCTAAGACTTGGGATAGCTGATGTCGATAGACCTGTATACTTGATGTATCCTGTTGATTCTTGTTGTATTCAATGCGGCCAGAACAGAAAGGAGTATGGATCCGTCACTCTGATTAGTATGATCAGCTCGACCTACTGTAAATCATTGTAAAACTCCATCAATCATCATTCAATCCGTCAGCAACATCACAATCACTCAACTCACCCATATGAGAATCATCTAACATCCAAATCACCGAGTTTTTTCAAAATCACCGTGCCATAGGACCATGTCAGAGTCCAAGTTATATATAAACTTATTGCAAGTAAAGAACTTTGTTGAATCCAATATTCCACCTCTGTGAAGAAGTCAGTGGTACAATGAAATCGCCTAATATCCCGATCCTCAGCGTGTTCTGCAGCTAGCAGCTGTAGCAAGTGACCATTTCTCGAGATGGCCCGGGACTCTGCGCCACGGGGATTAATGAGTCAAACAATTTTGCACCAGTTCCATCAGTTTCACTTTTGATTTCAAAAATACAAAATCTCAAAATATCTTCAAGAGTCATGATCGCTCAGTGGTTCGCGATATGGTAGCACCACGCTTGGAACCACCTGGGACCAGTACAGAAAGGCAGTCACAACAGGTTTCAAACGGTTTTCAAGTGAAAATTCCTCGCAGTATCAATGTGTTCGTGCAAGGATTGGTGGTTCCTTCAACTCCTGGTTGGATGACATGGCTGACATATTTAGCTTTGATAAAACCATGAAACACCTAAAATAATTTTCAGATCGAAAAACCGGATAAACAAACGTAAACAACTGCATTGGTGTCTCCTGATGCCCACACCTGAAGCTAAATCACATGTCAACTGCAGAAAACTGAGATTTCACCATCCTCAAACCAGCCCAAACTTGGAATACCAAAGACTGAGACGTGCCGTGTTATGAAAACATATGAAACTTCAGCTGTTGTTGCAATGTGCCCAATGATCCTTTCCATGAGTTTAAAGAACTTGAGGGAAAGTCTTCAGTTGCCGGCCAAGCCACATTTGGCGAGGGCAGGAAACGCACCTGTTGTTGTGTAAGGAGGTGACGTCCCATAGCTTGTAGTTCAGCTAAATCAGAAACCTCCAGATCTGCAAGAAGCTGCACTAATGGCCAATCACGAAGTCCACGAATCATCTCCGTTACCGTCACAGCTGTTCCCCATTCTTCCAACATCTCTGAAGCCCTAAGGACCAAGTTCGTCACCTCCATGCGAATAGTGTTCGCCGACAAGATGTCTCCTGAACGCAAGCGGATCTCCTGTGCAGAGGCCAACAAAAACACCACATGAGGCAGGGTCCCTAGCCCGGATGCTCCACCCTGCGAGAGTCCAAGGATGCTTCCAGATAATGGCAAGGGCCTTCGAGATCGAATGGCTTTCCAAAGATCTCGTTGCAACATGGACCAGTGTGGAAGTTCAGTGAAAATATCCCAAATCACTGGAGACAAAGGACTAGAAGTGCGCTGGGAAAGCTTTCTTCGTCCGGCAAGGCCCAATAAGCCAAAGAGTCCCAAACGGGAAGAGAGGGTTTGCATCATAGTTCTTTGACCTGCTGAGAGGATTTCCTTGATGACATGCGCCAAATCCGCTTCTCCAGATGCGTGATTTCGATCTGCAAAGGCCGACGCATTCAACAATTCTATGGTCCAGCTGGTGGCTGGACATTCCTGAATTTTTGGTGGCGTTGGAAAATATAATGGTGCAACAAGGGCGGACCACGTCGAAGAAACTAGACAACAATCTTACAGCTTTGAACATCTGCAAAATAATTTGTAGATCGGCCAGTTCAGAAAAAAAACTTATCTCGAGCAACAATGTTTGTTGATTGTATGCGCAGTAGATAGGCATCTTCAACGCATGGCTAGTCCTCAATACAGCTCCAGAAACTATGATGTCTACTGTACCCTCCAGGATAGGTGCATGATGATACATGCATGAAGCTTTTCTTCTTGACTCCAAATGCACCACTTTCTTTATGTATACTTTTGGGATATCTCCTGATATCTCCATATATATCTCCTCTTCTAAGCATCAGGCCAAGGCTCCAGAAGAACAGTCCAGGCTTGCGCCTTTCGCAGCAATTCCTCCCGGGCTTCAGGGAAAAATTTGGCTCTCCTCGTGGTCAGCCGTCTCAGTTCATAGCCTGCAAATCATGAAGTTTTGCAGCTGATCCAACACTGGAGGCAACCCTTTCAGGGACTCAAATGAGGAAATTTGAAATGCTGGATTCTGACAGTTCATAATAAGCAGTGCTCATTGATGCTCATTGCTTCTGGGAATATCTCCAAAAGGTCACGCCACCTCTGCACTACTCATCACTAGTCACTAGCCTCATCTTTGTGACTTGACTGTTTCGCCTGGTTCACCCTCCGCCCAGGGCAAGCAAGCATCTGCTGTTCCAGGCCAGCGACCCTCGGCCAAACTTTCGTTGCTCTCCCCAGGCACCTGCACATATGGTAGCATCATGACAGATCAAAGACATGGCTGGCAGGTCCTGCTTCCGGGAACCTGAAAGAATTGTTGTGACAAGAAAAGATGTACCTAGATGTTGTAAGGGGAAGGCTTGGGGTTGCCGCAATGCCATTTGGAAGATGCTGGTAGTTAATTTGAATACATCAAGGAAACATGGAGAATATTGGAGCATGCTAATAGATGCAACTAGTGCAACTAGTACACCTGCCTTGACAAAAAACCCATCACCAAGATGAATCAGAGCAAAGGAAGCTAGGCCCAGGGCTGCCATGGCAAATATGAATATACATCGTGCTTTCTTTCGCAATGCATGCTCGTGGGTTACAAAGGCTTGCATATCTCTTCCTTGTAAGACTGTAAGACAAAATGGACAAACATAGCAGTGGTTGTTCTGTCGAGCACCCAGGACCCATCGTGCATGATGTGTTGAATGATACTCAAAATCCACGTCAGTGGGTCTGTAAATCGAGCTTCTGAATGCAAAGTGAGGCAGCTGTGAAATACACAATTCCACATTCCAATGTGAGCTGGACAAAGGGAGCCGTCAACTTGCACATGTTGGGAGGCGAAGAGGTTCATGAACCAATCTGCAATGCTTGAACAGGGCTAAATACATGTTGCGCACACGCTGAAAGATGTTGAGAGCATTTACACACACTGTTTACTAAAGATCGAAGTCATGGCAAACTGGAGCAAATCATGGTGCAATGTTTTAGCTGTAGGGCCGCATGTTGCAGCGATTGTCATCTCAGCATTCAACCATTGCAGAGCGGCACAACTTCAAACGATCCTTGACACAACATGACGAGGAGAGTTGGTGGATTGATAACTGTCCCACCAAGACATGAGGTGATGTTCAGCTGTTTGTGCAGCTCTGCATTCTTGGGCAGCCAGTGCAAAACCACAGAACCAACAAATAACAAAGATAAAACAGCAAGCAGTAAAAACAAATAGCTTCACATTGAGATAACCTGTTCCTCTGTCCGGCACTGACTGCCAAGCTCTCATCCTTAATCTACACCTGGGACGTTGAGACCAGGTCACAATAGAGGAAAAGGGTATACTTTGACCCCTCCTTTTCGCATCAGCTTGCCACACTCAAGGTGTCAAACATCCCAACTCCGTCCAGCTCAGAAGGTCTGCTCAAAAGCCCTGAGATGAAGGTGTTTTGGAACTCTATTAAACTTATAGATATATATAATATATCGTAGATATGGCTATGGCAATATAGTAATGGTAAGCGTTGGCTTTTGAAGTCTATTGCTTTCTCGCATATCTAATGGAGCATCTGAAATCATCAATTCGTATTCAAATATTCGATAACTAGTCACTAGTCAAAATTAGTCATCATATTGTCAGATTAAATATATCTAAATATTCAATATTCATATATCAACATATTTCCAACTTGACCTTCCCCTGGTTGCCTCAAACTGCTTGCCACACATCCGACAGAATTTGGCATCTGGGAGGATCTCTGCGTTGCATGCAACGCACCTGCGCTGTGGAAGTGATGCAACTGGACCAGCAGCTCCCACCTGTCAGGGGTGGATAGGCGGTGCCACCGTTACGGGTTGAAAATGCTTGAAACCGTTGCCACATCTTGGCATCCATTTTCTTGTATGCTTTTTGGCTTGTTGTTGGGGGTTTGGTTTTTTGAATCTTTGGTATGTTTTTTTGCTGCAGAATCACAGAATAAAACAAAAACTTACTTTTTTCAGTTTAACATCAAACTGTCGTCTTGAAAGTCTTTGGATTTTCAGCTGTGGCTTCATTAAGCCATTTATCTTTTTGCACAATAACAAAGGCTTTAGAGCTTCCCATTATCACCAAGCAAATCCGTCACAGAATCCCACCCTGCCCGTCCATTTTTGGGATCCATTTGGCGCATCGGATCACAACGGGGTTTCTTTGCAGCAATGACTTTGGCTGCTGCGAAAAACTTGGCGCACGGCCAGAGATGACATCGAGCAAGCTTTGCTGCCCAGGACCTATGATCTACATGCTTTAACTTTAGCATTTCGGTTCCAGTGGATGACAAACATTCAGTCATGTGTGGTTCCTAAATTGGGAACGTTTGACTATAATTCACTTTTGATCATTATCTTCAGTGTACGTTGGAACGCAGCAAGTTGGGGGAAAGGTGAGAAATATTCACAGATTTGGTGAGAGATCGCAACATCAGCATTTACCAGGCTCTTATGCATCAGCTGCCAAATTTGAAGGCACTGGCCACCCTGCAGGCGATGTTCATGATGTGTGAACAGTGCACCGGCTCATACACCACACAGCCACTTATAAATCCAAATAATCATATAAATCTTACACAGTGCTATGATGCTGCCGAGAATTCCAACAGAACTATAGCCTATCGCACAAGTGATATGCCATGTTTCCATGTTGATCACCCATCAAGTGAGGCAAGTATAGGGAAATCCTGAAAATCTCGGGGTCAGCCTGGACCACATGGAACGCTGAGAGGCTGCTCCCGAGGGCCTATAAGGGCCAGGGTTGTGCCGAAGGTTTGATGAAGTTGTTTCATAATGATGAGTCTACCAGCAATTGTAGTGCGTAGTGTGGAGTCGGTGTACATGACCTACACTGTTGATATACTGGTATACTGATATTGTCATTAATTAAAGTAGTATGTCAAATGTGAGTCGAGGATCAAACAATCAAAAAAATCAAAGAAGTCAAACTTCTATTTATTCTGTCTTTTCCAGTTCATTCTAATCATAATTCATTCCATTTGTTTTATAAGTTCCACCATGCATTCTTCCATTCAACAGCATGGCAGCATGTCCATTGATTTGTTTTCACTGTCTCACCAATGCCTGGTGGAAGATCGGGAGAACAGCGCCTGCTTGGAAGCTGCGACTCATGACAACAGCGGCTGCAACAACAAATTCTTTGGAATTCAGAGCTGTATTTGACAGTCCAATGATAGATCTAAGCATCTGAACCACTCCAAGTCTATGTATTCTCATCATGCACATACCCAGATGTCAAGCTTTCGGCTGTACTCGGATCACTAAGGCCGTATAGGATGGTGTGGGGTTATTTGACCCCAGCGCATTCAATGGACTACCTGGTACCTGTGTCAACTGCTCCAAACAAGCGAGCCGCCTCACGCAGCAGTGCAGTCTGCCCTGGGCCACTGACAACACCTGAGTTTCCACTGGAGGACTGGAGGGACATGAATGATCTTGAATGGATGTTTGCGATGATTGTCATGTCAACGTTTTTCCTTTGAACAACATAATTTGCAAATTGCACATGGGGAAAAAGTATAGGGTTGATTAGGTTGATGCACTGCTTTTGCACAGCAAAAACAAGTTTTTTTGTCAACACCACTTCGCTACTGCCTCATGGTCCTGTTTCATGTTCCCGTTCTTCCAACCAGTCAACCAAATTGTGAAAAGTCTAAACGTTGTGTGCTCCCCTGGTTCACCTCAGGCTTTCACCTGCTGCGGACGCCTGAGACATTCAGCAATGGATGGCAATAAGTGAAGAGAGCCAATCATTGCACCATGGGAAACAGTGTAGCAAAACACAACAAATAACTCAGTACAGTATCTACACTATCTACTTTGCTTTGTTTAGCCTTTGACCTTCTAAGTTCTGACTACAGGATATGCTGAAACCTAGCAGTGTGGTGTGCCCAGCTGTCCCAGCTTCAAACCACCAGAATTTAACAAACATTCTTCCATCCATGTGGATAACAGCCACACAGCGCGTCTTCCACAAAACGTCTGATCTAACAATTTACAATATTGTCAAGCTGCGTGTCGAAGTAAAATCAGCAATTAGTTTAAAGATTGTGCTATCAGTGCTATTCTACTGCTATTCTGACAAACGGACGCCTTCTGAGCTTGCTTCGCTGCGTGCTGGGCTTCGGCTTGACGCTTGGCCCGTCGAACCTGTCCACAAAACTTTTGGGAATGTGTGAGTTGGGTCTCTGGTTGCTAAGCCTAGGTCCTGACCTTGGAATACTAAATATGTACAAAACACAAATTGCAAAAACCTCTCATTTGCTGCGAGTAAATCTGTCAATATCTTGCACACACACACAGAACAAACGAGTGGAGGACGTATCCGACAGCGCCTCCTCAACGGGATCGAAAAAGAGCATCTGCGCAAAAACGGGACAGTTGAGATTGTAGTCTCTCACCCGCTTGTTCAGAGCAGCCATATTCTGCCGAAATCTATCCTGCAAAACGGTGGGCATCGATGCACAAATCAAATCATGTCAGGAACCCAATGAAAACCTCTAGACTGATGCTTTGGTGACCAAACCTCGGTCAAATACAAGAAAAAACCCGGTAGGTTGCATTCATGAGCTCGGCAGTGGACAGTCCTTCTGCACCACCCATGCATGTGTTGGTTCAAACTTGCTGGCAGCCCATGATGCGGAGAGCTCCCTAATATGGTGCTCCAAGTCACTGTGGATGCGTTTCTGTTGCTCGATCCACTCCTGGTGACAGGTGTTGAAAGTTCTTGAGGCTGAATGGATACGGTACCAACAAGCAACAAGGTGGTCTATGACTTTGGTGATTCTTGGAAGATTAGTTATAACTGGCTAGATAATTTAGTTAAAAACTTGATTTCATCATGCTTGCCCAAAGTTTTGAGGATGTCTACACTAGACTGCACCCTACATCTGTGTTTGTAGCTATCGCCTCCTAGATAGGAATGCTCGCAACCAGCTACTGCCTTAACTCTGTGACCCAACATCTCCAACCCCCAAGAGGCTCCGGTGCGAAACCATGCTTTTGTAGCAAACCATATCCAATGCGATCGGCTTGGTCCTGAAGGTTTTTTTCAAACTTTTGGAGGTGTAGAGATTGAAGAAGCTATGGCTATGACCTGATTTTCTTTGACCGAAGAATTGTCCCTGCTGTTTTGAAGGAACATGTGTTTTCATGAAACACATCTGTTTGGATTTTATAGCAGTACTGTGGCTTCGAATAAAATGTACGTGACATCCCAACCAATTTCATCAAATCTGTACAATCATTCTCTTGAAGTGCCGCAGCACCTGTTCCAATTTGTTCCAATAGCGCATGTCTGCAAACCTAAACGATCTTTTCGGTCCAGGTAGGGATTGTCAGCATTGCCCAGCAAACTCTTCAATGGCTTTCCTTTGCCTGCAACATACGATGAGAGAGAGGGCAAGGCACCCGTCAGACTCTGTCATGGTCCCGCTAGCTTCAAAGAAAAATAGGAGTACTTTGTGTGTATCTCACTGCCACGTGAAGAGAAAGAAGGAGCCTTACTAAAAAAACACACAGAAATTATTTGACTCGCATTGTAGCACTGGGATACATACAAATCCCAACAAGTACTAAATAATGCATTAATATGCATTAATATGCATTCTAAATCATCATCATCATCATCATCATCATCATCATCATCATCAAATATTTGGCCCGATAAACGTGGCAGGACCATTGCTATGCCGAAGCCATGGTTGGGCCTTCAACATTGTCAAACTCTCCATTGGCAATGGCTATCTGAATCTGTTCTTCCACATCTTGTTCAATTTCTTCCAGATCTCCTCGGTGAGCTCGTCTACTTTCTACAGTACATCGCACATCCACACAACATCACACAACAACAGGCTTTAAGGCTGTCAGTTTGTTCCGATTTTTTTCCTCTTTTTTTGTGCCTCCTCAACTTCATTATTCGAAATCATTTCAAGACTGCAGAAACATTGCCAGTTCCAAACCAAGAGACGATCTTCCATGGATATAGGGGTTCCAGACCTCACAGGTTGTTTGCTCGGACCGTGCCACAACCACTTTTGACCAACGCAAATCAAAGCCATGTAGTACTCGAAGTCTCTGAGATGTGTGTATATGTAGACAGTGTATACAACTGTACATACACACTTTACATATAAACTCCTGGAAAGCCTGAAATGAACCCAATGTACCCCCAACCACCAACTTGGGGCTTCCAGGCGTCGATTTGAGACCATCCTCTCTTCCGCTTCGATATTCAGCTGCTGCCACCACACTGCGCTGCAGCCGATTCCTCCGGCACAGAATCCACTCGCGTAATACCACTATTACTGTTGCAAGTACATAATCCCTTAATCTGGGTGAACCCTTTCCTTCTAACTATCTACTACCCATCATCTTGCCATCAAGCTACAAGCAAAAAAAACAAACAAAATCTATCCCAACATCTGCTATCACTGAAGCTTCATCAGAACAGGTAACGGATGGTAACGGCTTTCATTCCCCAGATGACCAACACCTTGAAGCGCTTCGAGCTCGTTCGAAGATGGTCTTCCCTTCAGCACCATCGTTGGTCAAGAACTGCCTCTCGTCGATGTTGGATCGTCGTACCTACCAACATCTTTAGGTCCAAAGCTGTATGTTGAAAACGTTTGATAAGTTGTTGATATGTTGTTACTATCAACATCGTTGCTAAACTGCTCATGATAGGTCATTCGCGTACATTTAGATACATTTTTCTACGGTGCATGTTTGAATTGTGCTCGCTTAGACTCTGTGATGCTGGACCTTGCCTCCTGCGTCTGGTCCTGGGCACTCTGAACTGAACAATACTCAACATGCGACATCCATGACATCCATGGCATCAATAAACACGAGACTTCAAATTCCAAACTTCGACTGTTTGGAATACGGGTATCCTCAAGGTTGGCAGCAGCCACCCAATTTGGCCGTCTTCGGGAAGATTTCGCCCCAGCAATGCTGCGCCCAGCCTTGCAATTTTGCGAGGAATGGAAGAACAACACAAAGAACGCAGTCCTAGTTGGTCCGGGTGACACTACTAATCACTACGAGTATCTCAATCGATCGGATTCAAGTGGTTGAAACGCCTCCAAATTTGGGTACCAAAGAAACACAACTTGCATCAAATTGGGAACCATTTAATTTAGGGAGCACAATCTCAGCCAAGGAACCCCATGCTGCATCATACGCAAGGCACCCACTCGCATTCCTGCAAGATTCTCCTCATCCTGGCATCACTATCAGCAGGATTGAGAGACTTCAGCCCATGAGAGGCTGTTGTTTAGTGTTTTTGTATGGTTTTGAGATGTTTTACATTGTTTACCATGTTTCACCCACCTCGGGGCAAGCTGCTGCAGCTGATGCGCTGCTTTCATGACGCCTAAGGTCAGGCAGATTTCAATTTGGGGGCCGTCTCCACAATTCTGAGCTGGAGCACTGTGCGCGGTAGCCATCATCACCTGCCGGAAAAAATGCGCCATACGTCGACCCTCATCAAGGCTAGAATGGCTTGTATATTGACAAGAGTTTCCATATGTTTCTATTGAGAAACAATAAATTAAATGTTTTTAGCGTTAATCTGATTACCTGCAGTGCTTTGTCATGTCCGAATGGGAGTGTGATGACAGGAATAGCGCTTGGAAGTTGAACTAGTCCATGTTATGAAATGTTATGAAAGTCATCCATACTCAGCCCATGCCTGACGAGAACGCGCGAAAGATTGGGCATGGCATCCCTGGCAGCTCTTTGATTGAGCAAGGATAATCTGAAATACATGCAGAGTAAACATGACTAAACCAAAGCCAGTGCACATCGATGTGGTCGAAGCTGCTCCAAGCAAACTCCACGGCCTCAGGAAACTTCTACTCAAAAGCGGGATCAGCAGCTGAAGGTGAAAAATGATTTACAACAAATTGAACATGGAAGCAACTTGAACAAAGGGGCCCTTGTTGGATCATCACAATCCAACTGCTGTGTAGGTCTGTCACATTCTCCAAAATATTTTGCAAGTGAAACTCAGGCTTCCAAACCAATCAAAGGTCCGATCTTCTTCATCATAGCCATGGCACCCGTGAGCTTCATCAAGTTCTTCGTGTGGTTTGGAATTGCTTCGTGCTTCTTATGTTTGGTACATTGATATCTTGCAGTACGGAGTAGTACTTTCTGGTACATAGTAGTACGTAACAGCATGATGAAGTGCGGAGTAGCATGTTGCAGTAAGCATTACCGCACACACCACCGGACTTTTCACTCATTTTGCTGTCACGGTGTCGGCATGGGAAGTGTGATTTGAAAACAGCCAGTGCTGCTCGACATGCAAATATTATATGCAAATGAAACATGGCCGAAGTGCTGAGATGTTTCTATAGGCAATTTTTCCTCTTTGCATATATGCAACTTTTCTTTTTGAAACTTCCGCCCCCGCGAGCCGGGGTACTACTTGTATATTAAAACCAGTCACATCAGTTTTCCTTACATCCCTCGGAGGCCAACATTTTTTTTTTTCGCCCTTCCAGAGCTCTCAAGCTCAGCCAGGCCCTCAGGTCATTCTGGTGCGAAATTATGTCATGACATTCAAAGTTCGCTCACTTTCGATTCTCCTCTTGCGATGCAGGAAGAAGAGGGCCACAAGGCCGGCACAGATCGCCAGCACCACCACGAGTACAATGGCAACAGATCCGCCATGGGGGTGGGGGCGTTCGGTGGCAAGGTAGCTGTCACCTTGGGCAGTCTGGGCCAGACATCTTTGTCAAAATCTGGCGGCTGTGAGGGATCAGCTGGAAAGCCAGCTTTTGGACCGACCATATTCTCGGAGTTCTGTGACAGGCCGAGGCAATCTCCACTTAATACTTGGAAATCATCCCAGCATATGCCACGGCTCAATGCGGCATACTTTGCCACCAGCACACGTTGGAATTCGTTTCCAGCTGTGTAGTTGCTGAAGGCATACAACGCAATCCCCATCTTGATATTTTTGAGGTGAGGAATCTAGTATTGTCTTCGCTTGGATCCCACCAAACTGTCATATCAAGTGTTCCACTGCATGCATTCGGGAAGTCATCCACATCCTTGGCGCATTTCATATCGAAGCTGCGCTCATGATCTACTCTGTACGGCCTGCCTGGCTCCTGAAAGGCGGCTTGTCCGATTGCTTTCAAGGATGTGCTGCCCATGTCCATGAGCTTCATGTTTGACACCCATTGTTTCAACGACTCCCTTGCTGCTGGCTCTGGATCCCAATCCAACCTACGGGACATCGACGTCAACTGTGCGTCTCCAGGGCAATAGAAATGTTTCCAGTCGTATTTTGATTTGCCGTACCTTACTTGGCATTGAAATGCATCACACTCAATGCAGGAGATAAAAAGCAGCCAGGTCCATAGCGGTTTCGGACACATAGCGACAAAGGTATATATACAAATGTCGTGCTCACCTTTCAAACTGAACTGATGGCTGCGGTTTTTCACTCGTGAGCCCCGCCACTCGGCATCAAGATTAAATGAGGCCAAACCTGCTCTTACAATGATGACATTGAGGCTGTTTACAGGAAATAGGTACGTGTCAAATTGGAAGACGGTAGCATCATGGTTTTATGATGTTTTGAGTAGCAGTACGTTTTGAGTTGCAGTACGTAGTGCACCATTCAAACAAACTGACCCGGTGATCACAAGTGACCCTCAGGGGTGTTTTCCCCTAGGCAGTAGCGCTGTCTCTGCTGATTTAGCAAGGACATCAACAAAAATACAGGTCTCAACTGCAAGTCCATGCACTAAGTGAGTCTGACAACTGAAATTATATATTGATCTTGAATCAACAACACCTCCAGAGTGACAAATTGCCGCTTCAAAACCCCCCCACCTCGTTTTGCGAGCCAAAGGTTGCAATGCTATACTCGGTCGGCCGGACATAGCCCTGGTTGGATTCGCCATTGCATCAAAGAAAATCTCACGATACGAGGTCTCTAAGCACATTCCAATATCTTCCAACTTTCCGCCATCCATGATCGTTTTAGCAATATGGAATTATCATGTTACATCATATTACTACAACATCTTCCAATTATTTTTTGCAAAAAACAACTCAACAAAAACAACTCGACTCCAATAGTAAACCCGGTGCATTCGTATTCCATCAGATCTTCCCAAATCTTCCCAATCGCCTTCGCAGGACCCGTTGACAAGGTCACTTTGGCACCCGAATGCACCGAGGTCGCCTGCCGGTTGCGGCAGGCGAAGCATCCGAGAAATGGACGAGTTTCTTGAATATCCAAATGGTTACAGACTTACATTTACCATCATGATCTTTCTATACATTGAATATGATGGAAAATTCATCCTGAAATCAACATCTTATGAACATCTTATGTCATGTCAAATCCAACTTACCGAATTTGTGCTGTTTTACAATAGCAAAAAGCTGGATAATGGATAATAAATCCTCCCAAAAATAGAATTCGGATGGGGATTCATGGACTGCAACCAAAAAGTTAAGTGCTTGCTGTGGACCAAAAGATTCCAAAACAGAACTCACATGACCTCACCATAGGATCTATACTTATATCTATATTCTATTATTCTATAAAACTATAAGAAAGTAGGCCTTCACCCAATTTCTGGCACCTCTGACCGAATCCCTTCAATGATCTCCAAATCAGTGCGACCTCATTATATTCTGCGAGCACTATCCTATTTGGGTCCAATACAATTCATGGTTCCAAATATGCCATGATACGATCAATGATGAATCCACGAACTGATATGACGGCTCAGAATCAGGGAAACCAATAGAACGCCACAGGAATCACAAATTTGTTATTTTGGGTTCAATGATTTCGAGCCGCAGCCATAGAGGGTGACCTTCATCATCGCAGCAGTATCTCCAAAGAAGTTACCCCCCGTGCTTTTGAGACACCAGCCATCCGGGTTCAAGTCGTCTCTACTCACCTCAGAGTAAGGTGTAAATCTAAAGCCACAGTCCCGAGGACACTTGACATTTCAGCCATCAATTTACATATTATTGAAAACTATGTATATATATATATATATCTTTCTACTATTATACATACATACATACATCACCTTTCAGTTCCAAGATGTTCCAAGTCTTCTATAGTCTGTCTTGCTTCTGTGGTATCTGTGTGGAAACATCCGCAAGCATCTTTGACCTTGCCCTGTATCATTTCACCTCACCTACCTTAACTCATACACGCGAACACGAAGAAGATTTATCGGCAAATGAACTTGAGAGACCCTGCTGTCGAAAGAGGTGGAGCCTGTCTCGGGCTAAATGGCTAAACTCTCCAAGCTCGCTGCCTTGAAACATCATGATCTCCCCTCTCACCCCCAGCCTGTGCTGTATAGATCACTCGAGGCCTTGGCGAAAAAGATCGAACAAAGGGCCAAACCCTTGAAGGATGAAAGACAGGACGGTCCGACCAAGCTGCCAACTGTAAAGCATCGATACCATCAACCTCCACACCTGATAGTCCTGTCACCAAAAAAACATCAGGGTTGCACATGGCTGCATTAACAAATGGCATCTTTCAATCAAACAGACTCAGGTTGAGACCATCTCGAATTCCCATTACTCCCACCTTAGTGACTACCGGAGCAATAGACGGGTCAATTTATATCAACACATCTCAGCTCCCTGGCTGTTTGCGTCAGTGGTATGGGCCCAGTTGACATCGGCTGAGAATACACCACACGAGGCCTGGGTTTGATCCCATCTCAACGGACCAGGTGAATCCAACTGGATACAAAATACTTGATCTTTTGCTAGTTGCTGCCGTGTCTGTTGGTCCCCTTGACCGGTGAATATATTTATCAATTTCGGAGTTGAGAGCTTCGAGGGAAAAAACTTTTATGCACATCAAGGGAAACACTTGGCAAAGTAATTGATATAGAATGTATATAATAATAATAATAATAATATTAATAATAATAATATTAATAATAATATCCAATATGCAGGAACTGTTGAAACCAGCGATAAAGCTACAAGCTGCTCGTCTACACCTACATGGTGTCCACATGTTGCAAGCACCACTCAGGTCACGATTTCTGTTAAGTGCCACCGAGAGGCACTTGCGTGTGGGCCTAGTATGGCATGTCGGGTCCATATCCAGACAATTATTAGAATTTGAGATTCCTTGCTCAAACATACCGCCATCTTCTAATATGTCTTCTAAACACTGGTGAAACAACCATGAAAAAACACAAATGTCTTTTAAAAGTCTGAAATTGCTTTATGATAATTCTTGGAAGTTCCTTGCCTGCACCGGCATTGGAGATGAGATGCTCACCACCTGGTGGGGTTGTCATCTTGTGAAAAACCCTGGAGTCTTACGAGGAATGACTCGAAGCCTCTGCTGGTCGAAGCACCACTTGAGGCTGCCTGTAGGTTTTGTCGCAAAATTGCAGCTGGATGCAATCATAGCAATCTATGTTCAGAATTTGGTGGGGATAATGGTTCCTTTAAAACTGATGATCATTGAGACTTCCACAAAAAATCAACAAACTGTTTATGCAACTTCTAAGTCCAGTCAAAGTGATGTTAAGACAAGATATGTTGAGGGTGTCTCTCAGCCTGGGCGACAGGATGGGAACTCCAACCTCATCCAGCGATCAAATCTGCTGCAACTGGAAGCATTCTGGGATATATGATTGCTTATATGCTGAGAAAGGTTATATGCATGTTGAATCTCCCATGCTGAATCCTTGGCAGCAGGCCTCTGATGGACCTATCAGGATGCCACTGTGGAGACAAGGGATGACAAGGGCATGGTCTGGTTGACAGTTTGACATCTTCACACACATTAGGAAGCTGTCTTCATTTTAACGTTGCTTTCAGAAGCACATGATAGAGTCTGAAAATGTCTGGAAGAAGTGCCATTCGTCTTTTGGAAAGCACACCTCCAGAAGCTTTCAGCTCCGCTTGAAGACCGGCAAGTTGTCCCCGTAGCTGGCAAAGCCATACCAACAATCAAGACTTAACATTGACACAGTATCTTACAATTGTGCAAACAACAAAAGTTCATCTCCAATGTTCCTCAATACTTGAAGTGCTGCAAAAGGCTTCAGTGTTGTTGCCCACAGTCAGTTCAGCATGTTCAAAATAGTATAACATAGTTGAAATCAGCTCTACACCATTCCATCTGGACAACGTCCACTTGACTCCCTCACACCTTGTCCATCGCCGCGGTAGTGGGTTGCCTGAGCACATTTTGGCGAATGAGAATCTTCACCGTTTTTGCATTGGAACCTATGAGTACTCGTCAACGACCCGTATCGATGCTGATTTCATCTGATTATTATCCCTCTGAAGCGCCTTGGGCTGCCATTCACCTGCCAACAGAATCACCGAACGAAGCGGATATCACACACAGAGACATACAAATACACATGAATCACACCAGGACCAAACCATGTTATGTGGAATATTTGTGTGACTATCTTTCGGCTTCCTTTCCATTAAGTTTTGCAAACAGTCCAAGTATACAATAGTCTTTATGGAACTGTGTGGCAACCAAAATCATTTGTTGACAAAATTGGCGTCACAGCGCTGCTCAAGAAACATCACCATGGCCTCGGGACCCAACTTCCGTTCGTAACGGGCTTCTTGGACCTGCGCGACTACCAGCTAGATGATGCAATCCCAAGCTACATCCATTTCAAATCAAATTGCAATTTCCAAGCGAATTGGAAATACCAAGCTTAGGTTTCAACAGACTCAAACCATATCAAATGACGGATGATTGCTGTGAAGGTGTAAAGAAATCAGTGTAGAACTCCCAGAAATTGTTGTCCCAGAAACCTGCCTGAATCCGATTTGAGGACTGGTTGACCACTGGCTGCTTGTCCTCCACGGGACGCGTAGCTGAAGAATCGCAAGAAACCACGGCCTTGTTGAAGATTTCCCCCAACTGAATCATGCCGAATCAGTCCTGTGGAGACTCACTCCTGGAAAAAGGATTATTTATCTGCAAAACGGAAAACTGACTGTACATCAAAGTACTCTTGTCGCTTGATACTGGTACAGTACTGACAAGCCTCAGAAATATGCCTGCCTTCCGATATATTGTCAACAATTTTCATCTTCCAAGTTCCAAGTTCCAGTGCTCCAACTGACAAAAAATGGGGGTTCCCAGTGAATGCTCTAGTCATTGGTCTGCAACTCAGCTGGGCCTTACAATTGGGCTGCTGAGCAAGCGAGGAGCCGGTGAGCTGAGTTGGCCTCCAGGTTCAGTTTTATCCAAATCAATATTTCATGAACAGATTTCCTTTGAAGCGCTCATCTGACAAAATATACAATTAATACATCAAAATATAAAATCATGTTGGTACGAGTACATCTCCTGGATGATGTTGGATGATATGCATGGATATCCTACGCTTTATGATTTTGGACCTCGGATTCCTTAGCTTGAATGGTCCTGGCCTGGTGCATGCGCCTCCCGCACCTGTTCCTCGATCCAAAGGAATGCCTGTGGGTGTTTGACCCTTGGGATGGATCCCTTGAAGGAATGAGATCAAAACATTTCAAAAAGGTTATCAAATCATTTCGTGTGGGACCCATGATGTCGTGGAAATGATGAAATTTCGGCGAATTCGTTTCCATGTATCCTGGAATCCTGGTTTTGTCGGGAAATCAATCGAAATCTATGGAAATCTCATAGGCATCATGGCACCTCGATTCGTGCATTGCGCTCAGCAGTCAACGCATTGGACAGCGCGTCCAAACCTGGGTGATCCCATCTCACTACTGAGGGATGAACTTCATGGAACTTCAAATTCACCAACCAAAACGAGTCATGCAATGAGAATTACAAGCTCACACAATTTCAACAAATGGATATAAATGGGACGAAAGTGATCAAATGGGCCATCAAATTGAGTTGATGACGTTTCTCAAGGCGCTCCGTGTGTTGATCGTATTCCGCAATGCGAGACTGCCAGAAGCGCTAGGAGACATGGGCAAACTAAGTGCTGGTCTGAGAAATAAAACTTGGCCATAGTCAGGCTCCGAACATTTCAGAGTAACAATCGACTGTTGTTCCTTGGAATTACTGCTGTAATATTCAAGGATTCAATAGTCAAGTCCATAGCAACTGCTCCCCAACAGCTTGCAGCCTGGGATTCAGCAATGTGCTGTCTGATTTTCAGGGAGTCTGCTTTGAAACGCCCCTGACCAGGCAAATGGCAACAAAAGGACTGGGATGATCTGCGATAGCTGGGCTGAGCATTTTCATAGTGCAAGAATCTAAAGATAGTGAGATAGTGTCATAATTCACAACGATAATATCTGGTTGTACAATATGTCATACTTGGTGGTTGCCCTAACTCACGCCATCTACCCAAAACTCACGCCATTGCTGCGGGCAGAAAAACCGAATCTCACGCCATCGCCAAAAACTCACACCACCACCAGCAAAATCACACTGTGCACGGCTATTAATTAAACCACAATTAAGTATTAATACAGGATTCAGGATTGTGACAGGTAAAACCCACCTAATTATAAACCAATGGAGGAAAATCACTTTTTTTCCCAATGGAGAAACCCAATGCTTCCCAATGCCACCTCGAGCTCGGTCTCATGCCGATTGAGATCACTTCGCAACTGCTCCGTATCTCTCCTCAAAGGAAGCCGTTGAGAAAACCACCAGCAGTATCCAAATGTCAACAAAATGTCACAAAAAATACCATATATGACTAATACATCTTGATTTAGGCCTCCGAAGTTTTGAGACTTTGTGACATACTCTGATTATGAGAGGCTATTAAATCATATCTCTTAATATCATCACCATGTATGTCATGTCCATATGCAAACAACCCAAGCATCATCGCCTGACGAATCTCGGCTTCCAATGTTTCCACGTTACCATGACTAAGGATCCCAACCCTAGTACTCCCAGGACCTCTCGAAGACCTGCCTCGGTCGGAAGTTGAAATCCATTATTGAAATTTCAAAGAAAATTGAAGAACCTATAGACCTGCTGAAAAGTGATTACTATCCCAATGCTACAGTACGACCTAGGACCTACTCACTCCTCAGGACATGCCAGATTTCCAGTTTTTCCACTGCAGATCTCTGACAGCTGCCAGTCTTGTAGTGGCTCAGCGAAAGCTGCTGTACATGCTGAGCTCAATCTGCTGTAAAAGAAGATCAACATCATGGCAGGTTCAATGCTCCGTGAACTACCACGCAAGCTGACACTGCCTGTAGTTAAACTTCTCAAGCGGCGGCATAGATGGCCTTGGCCTTAGCATAGAGTGCCTTGCCCTGAGCCGTCTTTCCATTTATAGCGCAAATCGTCTCTTTGAACTGGATGGGCCCGCAGTACCATACAGTGTTTTCCTCAGTCATTGGCCGTCATTGAAGCGGCGAAGTCCTTCAATGAACTTTTGACAAAGTAAAAGACTTTTGCATCTCTGGGCCACAAATGCCTCATGAGGAGTACATCTTCTGGTGCATCTTCGCCAGTGAAGCACTTCCAAAGATGATCCCATGTAGGATTATGATATCCACACTCTATGCAGCGACTTTCCACATGTGAAGAACGTAGGCGCACTTGGGGTGATTGCACCGCACCTTGGATCAGAAGCCAAGCAAGGCCATCATTTGCTGCCCACTTGCAGGCTAGTTCACGGCGTTTTGGATTGTAAGGTGGTAAATCATGACCACTGAGCTCATGCCTCCCAGACAATCCATAAAGTTCATAATACAAAGCTCTGTAGGACTCTCGGACGTAATGCCCAACTTTCCTCCAGATATTGTCATCAGTTAAATCTTTGATTTCAAAACCTTCACTATACAAATCATGCACGTACTTCCCGTCGATGTGCGTCCAATTGAGCTCTCTCAACGTGGAAGCAACGAATTTGTCAAGTTGGCACTGAACCACCTCGATACCTTGCTCTTGTAGTTTGGCATTTCTTTGTGAAAGAAGCCGAAGTTGCCTCATGAAAGCGACCATCCTCAACGATGTGTTTGCTCCTCCAACGACACGTCTCATGTGTGGGTTAGCATAGGTGAGTTTGCCAACTGCCTTCCACATCTGTTGCTCCTGCTCCTTGATCCAATCTGCATAAGGTCTAGTGCTGACCCAACCATAGGAAAGCTTGCCTCGACCATAGACACCGATGTCCTTGACTTTTCCATTGACCGTGGTAGGCAAGATACCAATCTTGCGGTAGAGGATTCCTACACTGTCGACCCTTTTAAAGAGCTTAGAGTCTTTCTGCTTGTTCTCTTGAAAGTTTCCAACGACTGTCCCTAGCACCTCAAAAGCACTGCCGGGAACATTCAGGTTGACTTTCTGAGCTTTGTCTTGATTCTCGATAAGATGGTACTGAGTTGCATAGTGCAGCCACCTTTCCTGCACTGCTTCAATCTCTTCCTCTGTGCCTGCTATTGCTGTCCTGTCGTCCATGTATATGGAGTGATAGACATTGTGCCCCTGTTGTTGAACATCTGAATCCACCAGCTTTTTAAGTGCCAGCATCATAGTGGCCATGACTACGCATGATCCAGGGTCGCCCTGGGGCAACCCCTGGGCAACTTGCAGTGATTGTGGAAATACACATGAATCTATCACCACCCACCTCTGCATAGATTTCCACTGTTCAAACAACAAAGAATGCCACCTTGCTGTGCTACTCGGTAACAACTCCTCAAAGACACACTGCATTACCGTCACGTCCACTGTATCAAATGCGTGCTTAAAATCCATGGTAATGCCGTACTTGTACTTGCTCAGCTGATGAGCTAGTACCGACGCCATGGCTTCAGGTCCTTGAGCACCTGGCATTCCGCCTGTGACATTTGGCGGAAAAAGTTGCATAGACCATCCCCGCACCCATTCTGATCTCATCCATGTTGACGACCACGCTCGCCAAAACGCAGACATGATAGCAATTGGTCTAAACTGACCAGGTTGCAGGATTCTGGCTTCCTTTTTTGGTATGTGAACCAACTTACAGTTTCGAAGTGCCGTTGGAATCATTGTGAAGAGCTCCCAACGTGCCATGGCACTCCAAACAGTCCTTGATGCGGTCTCTGAAGAGGCTATAGTGCTGAGCTCTTCAGCATTCCATCCATCAATGCCGGCGCAGCCCGAAATGGCACCAAGTCTCTCCTGAAATGCTTTCAAAGCCGGTCTACCTTCAGGAATGTGCTCAATCTCAAAACCGTCACGCAAGACCTGCACCATCCTGCTGATTTTGCTATCCTTTTCTTCTTCTTTCCATTGTTGCTTCTTCCAGAGGTTGTCCCAATAATGAAAGAGAGCTTCAGCTGCTTGCATCTTGGTTGCTGTGACTCCACCATCTGTGTGAATGGAAGGGGAGAGTTTGCTGCCTTTTTTGTTGATCCAACTTGACTTCCTCTTGATGTTGTGCCTCATATCTGTTTTCGATTTGCTAAGTGCATCAATCATGCACTTTTCTTCATCTTTTCGCTGCCTCTCTTCCTCAGTTCTCAGCTCCTCTGCAACACTTCGAATGCTGATGTCATCGAAGCGATCGTCTCCATAGAGCTTTTTGTACAAATTCTTGGTCTCTTTGTCACACTTGTGCATTCTGAGCCTAGTGCATAACTCATGCAATCTGCCAATACGCACTTGCCTTCTTCTTATCATCTCATTCTTGAACTTCGGCTTGTTGGGGAAGCTCCTCTTGGCTATACCACAGTCCATGCCCTTAATGAACCTGTGATTAATCAAATGAACCACACGTCGCATTTCTGCATGATTGTCATAGCCTTCTGGTATCTCGCAGATAGACAAACGGAAGGCAAAATTGTATGCCCAAGAAATTTGGGCACAAACCATGCACCATTCCAGATCAACAGCGGCCGATCCTTCTTCATCTGAGAGTTCGTCCCAATTTTGATAGTTCTCTACCATTTGACAGCTCTCCTCCCAGTCAGTCTCTTGTCCATGAAGAAAGGCCTCGTCAAAGAGCTCATTCCATCGCTTTTGCGTCAACCAAAGTGGGCAGGTGAAAATGGGCTTCACCTTGAACCTCTATTGATTGCTGTCAACTTTGTGCTTGTGCTCAAACTTGCACTGAACTATTTTGTGATCACTCAATTTCTCAGATCGAGCCTGCATCTCCGAAAGGTCAAAGTTTGCTACCATATAGTCTATGGCCCGTGATCCATTCCAACGTGTTGATTGGAAACTGGCATTGGGTTGCCAGCCACCCAGCAATGTAGCCAATGTCCCAATCCAGGATGACTCCCACTCCTCGTTAAAATCACCAAGCATCACCCACCTTCCTTTCCAGCCAGTTTGTTCCCAAAAATCTTGGCAACGACAAACCTGACCAGTGAGATACTCGCTCCTCGGAGCGACGTAATAGTTCAGCACTAGGATGTTATCCACAGCAACGCCATGGAACTGACCTCCTTCCCAACTGCATTGTCCAATCCAGTTGGCTTCCAGCTTGTCATCAACAAAAGTCAGTATGCCACGATGCCACTGATAGCAGGCATTGCTCTGACCCATCTGTCGTCCTCCTGTATGGAAGCCACGATAGCCGCGTCGATTCATGACTCTTTGAATACCCAGCCACTGCTCATCTGTGCATGAACATTCCTGCATACAAAGCACGCTAGGTCGTTCTTGCTCTTCCATCGAATCAAAGAGATGAACCACCCTCCATGTGCCAGCTAAGCCTCCAGTGTTGATAGTCCACAAAGAAAGTTCATGTCCTGTGCTTTTCTTTTTCTCAGCTCTAAACTTCTTGCGCCTCAGCTTTGCCTCAGCTGCAATCTGCCATTCTGGTTTCTCCTCATTTGGTGCCGTCGCCATGCCACCCCGGAGAATGGTATGCATGGCTCCAAACCTTCAAGAGCTGTGTTCTTTCCTGCCGCGGTTGCGGCTGAAACGCTCAGCGATCTTCCTAGTAGTGTTGATCTCATGCTGAGTCATGTCAAGCTTGGTTTTGACTTCATTGTTCAATTTGTTGATTCTGACCTTCTCCCAGAACTCATGTCCTGGGCTCCATGGCTTCCTTCCTTCTTCACCGCCACAAAGCTTATTCTTCTTGACGCATGTGCTGTCTCCAGAAACACACTTTCTGCATTTTCGACACACAATTTGATGCCTGTATCTGCTTTGCGTGTGCTCATCCTTCTTTTCCATTCTGAATACAACTGGATCATGCCCCTTCTTTTTCAGCCTTTGTGCATACACGGTGTTCATGTACCATTTTTCATCAAAGAGATCAAGCTTCTTTTGATAGTCAAAATAGTACTGCCGCAGAGTGATGTCCTTCTTTTCATGACGATGCTCACAGTCACATCTGAGATGCTGGCGCTTGCTCAACCTAAGGAGATAGTATCTGGCGTCAGTCCTATTGGTCCTTGTCTTTGTTCCTCCCAAAGCTGGAAGTGCCAATTCACAGTAAGGACACACAAACTCAGCAGTTGCCCAATCCTTCTTGTCCATCTTCTGAAATGGAATGGCTTTGACAAGGCCTTCTAGACCCAGTCCTGCACCCCATCTGTTCTTCTTGGCGTTCTCCGTCAAGGCATTCTGAAAGACAGAAAAATGCATCCTCCTCAAATGATTTGCAATCTGTTTCGAAGCTTTGTATCGATCAACCACATCGATGTGCATCCTGCACACTGGACAGGACCATCCCTTGCCCTTCTTTGTGGATGTGCTTTTGGCAGTCCTACATGATTGTAACAAAGTGTTGATGCTCTTCTTGCTCGTGCTTCTTGACTTCCCAGTGGAAAAAGTCTTCAACAGTGAATCCTCATTGTCACTGCTGTTGCTTCTCTTCCTCTTGGGTGTGCTGAAAGTTGCTGATGGCAGTGATAGGTCACTATCCTCACTTCCATCTTTTTCATCCTCATCTGCAAAAGGTCGCAACAAGGAATCATCATCGTCCTCTGCTTTCTTCTTCTTGTCTTTTCCTCTAGCTCCTCCTCGAAGCAAACCTGCCAGATTGATGTCCCAGGACACGTCCTCCGTGGAGCCCGGTGCATCAACTGACAGGTTCCTGCTTTCTACAATGACTTTGATTCCACCTCTGCAAATCGAAGTGAGATCTTTGGTGTTCTCGATGTCCTGCGTGAAGTTAATGTTCTCCTCCTTCTCATCAGATTGTGTGTTGCACCATTCACGCGGCCACGATTTCCTGAGAATAGGAAGCCTAAGGGCGTAATAGTGTCCAAAGTGCAGTACAATAGGTATCACAACCGGTTTGGCTGTTTCTTTTCCTCTGATGACCGCAGCACGATGCCAGTGCTGCTTCAGGTGCACTTGATCCAAACGCCCTTTGTATTCCCATACTACGATGGTGCAGTGCTGCAAAAGCGCTGCTCCAGCTAAGCAGAGGCCACACACCCACCTCTTTTCACGCTGCAAAACGTCGTCAACAAACTCTTTGAAGCAAGTCGCAGGCACCCCTGCCTCAGTTGTTTGATTTGCCAAGTTGTCCGGCACCCAACTGGCCTTCCATTGCTCTTGATGTTGCACCAAATAGCTGACCACTTTAGCACGCATAGTACGTGCTAGGGTTTCAATGCGATCTGCTGCTTTGTCACTACTCTGGGGGGAATTGTGGGTGGCAACCATGTAGGCAAGGGCCCGCCACCCACAATCCCCCCCTCCTCCCAAGTCGATGAGAGTTGAACCCTCAGGTCCTGAACATCCTCCTTGAAGCACCGGTGTTGCCTTAACGCCACCTCCTGCCTTCTTAGTCTTTTTCTTCTCAGGTGATGCAGCTTTGTTTTGATCATCTTGGCTCCTCTTACCATTGCCGTCAGTTGCTTCCACATCCATCTCCGTTTCCGCAACCTCAGGTTCAAACTTCTCTGTAGGGGAAATGGTCTCCGCAAATGTCTCAATTGGATCTTTATCATCTGCACACCATCTTGCTCCTCGAAGCCGCTTTTCGTTGGCCTTCTCTTCCTCAGTTGGCACCCTCTTCTTGAACCAATGCTGGATCGTGATGTGCGTAGATTTCCCATTGTTGTCCAACTCATAGGCATAGCTAGTTTGTTTTGGCTGCCCATCAATTCTTCCTTGAAAAGCCCAAGACCGATACCTATTATTTGGTGGCTTGGGTGTTTGTTCAACTTTCCATCCTGTCTCTTGCAACCATCCACGAACAGTTTGTGGACCCCAGTGATGTGGTACTCCAAAGATCTGCCATGCTCTATTACGATCTGTTTCATCTTCCTGCAAATATCCAAGGAAGTTTCCTCCTCCTGAACGTCTTGCCAGTGCAACACCGGCTTGTTCAGCAAGTTGCTGCACCCTTTGATAGTACTGCATGACGCCCTCTTTTTCTTCGATTCTCACCCATGTCACCGGTGGTTGTTGCGCCACATCTTGCCTCAACCTCGATGTGAACACTCCTCCTTTCCCAGAGTGGGAAAGGACGATGACTGCGTCTTTGGCTCCAAGGGTGCAATAGCCTGACAAAAGGTCCGGCCCTGTTACCCATCCATGCGTCTTGATTTCCTGACACTGTGTTTTCTTCATAATGTGGTGAAGTGAAGCATGTGGATGAGACCGAAGATAGTCCCTTGCCCTTTCTTCCTCAATCAACCATAAATCGACTACAATACGTAGAGTAACAGCGTCATCATGCATTGACGCACTCTTTTTGTTCTTGATTGGCTCCATTCCTTTAACTTCAGCCTTGACACCCGTAGTTGTGGCAACAACTGCTTTGACAAGAGCTAAATTGCTGAGATAAGGTAACCACACCGTATCTGCATTGGCAATGCTTGTCGGCTCATCATCATTGGCTTTGGTCACCAGCGTTACTACCTTTTTCAATTGGTGTGCCTTTGCAAGACTCTGAAACTGTGCCATTTGCTCCAGACTCTCAACTGCCACAACTGTTCCTGATCACTTTCCAGTTCTCTGCCTAAGATCTGTGATGTGGAAATATCCTTCTGCGGCCATATCTTCTGAAGATCAAATCTCTGCATGTTAGTAGCTGGCTTACCCTTTCCTTTTGCTTTGCCAGCTTTACCACCTTTTCCTTTGCCCTTGGTGGTCCATTCTTTATCTTTGCCATCATTCGTTTCCTTCAACTTTCGTACAAAGTCTCCATAGAAACTCTGCTGTTGATCACTTTGTGCTTCTCGGCTTGCACTTGGATCTACTCTTTGTCGAACATCTTTCTCCAGTAGCTTGTGTAGGCGCTGAAGCTCATTCCTCATCTCTCCTTTGGTAGGTGTCTTTTCCTGCCATTGTTTTGCAATCTTTGCAATCTTTCCTACAACATTTTCAGCTGAATCATCTTCTTCTTGTGTAGCATCCAGCTGCTTCATGACAGTTGCCAACGCATCAAGTGCATTTGTAAGCTGTTTGTTCTTGGTGGTATTGGCACCACCTGCTCCGCCTCTCATTTCGGCTTTCCTTTGGAAATATTCTGCATAATAGCTCTTACCACTCTCTACCGTCATGGTGGAGCTGTCCAGCCCTTCATCATCATTGTCATCACTCCAATCCTCAGACTTAGAGCAATGTTCGCAGTCTTCATTTCCATCATCTTGGTCATCTTCAGCAAGCGCCTCGAATCTGTTCATTCCACCACGAAGCGATTTGTTGGTAACATCTGCAAAGATGCCACCACCTTGCTCAGCATCTCTTCTCCCATCAGGCCTCGGATAGAAGCTCTGTGAAATTGATTTCTTGTCTTTGTTGAATCTCTTATTGATGATCCAATCCTCATCGTCAGCTATGCACCCAAATGCTGCCCAAGCAGGCGGAGTGTGATCGACGCTCCTCCAGCAAACATCTTCATAGCCCAGATAGTCTGGCCCTCCATTGTCTTCTTCTTCACGTTCGTCAATTTGCCCACTATATCCAAAGGGCAAGTTCTCCTTCTCTTCATGCAGTGTTCCAATGGCAACCTCTGCATCTTCTTTCTCTTTGACTGCCTCTGCCACCTTTCCTGTGTCCCGGGGCACGTCCTCCGTGGAGCCCGATGCACAGTCAGGTAGCGCAGTCTCCTTCTGCTCTTCCTGTTGCAGCCCCTGCTGCTGTAGAAAGTATCGAATTTGAACCTCCTCACTGATTCTTTCAACCATTGTCTCAAAGATAAAGGCCTTCATCTTTCCACTCTGCATGTCCAAGTCCCCACTGCCTTCCAAACACGCAGGGCAAAAGACCTGGTAGACAAAGTCCAGGACAAAGAGCTTCTGCTGCATGTAGTTTCGCCATTTCTTGCCAAAGAGGTGCGAGGCACCCATCCCTTTGACTTCATTCCATAGCATCTCAGTTCCCACAGCCAAAAAATTGACCATGTTATGTTCTTCCATAGGATTGCTTGTAGTCATACTCGACGAAACGCCATCCACAGATGTTATACTGCATGTGCAACCATGATCCAAAGCAGCCACTGGGAGACTAGCCTCTTCATCCAGCCGTGTCATACTGCATGAGCCGCCTAAGGCCGCCCCATCTGATGTCATACTGCACACGCCGCCATAGTCCGCAGCAGGATCAGCTAGTGTCATTCTGCATGAGCCGCCATAGGCCGCCCCATCAGATGTCATACTGCACGCGCCGCCATAGTCCGCAGCCGCATCCACTTCAGTCATTGTGCATGTGTCAATGGCCATGCAACTATCCTCTTTGGTCTTCTTGCTTGTGTCCTTCTGTCGTCCAATCCAGATTCTTCTAGTAGGCAACACCTTGCCTTCCTGTTTGCTCAGACTCTGCAATGTGTTATTTGCTTCATCAACAGCCAAGTGGCCATTCTCCGAACACATGTGAAAAGACGATCCAACCACACCCAAGTCAGTCATAGTCTCTCCAACACATGCAAGCTGCTGATCTGTTTGCACCCCATGCAAGCATGAGGCCCGGGCACACCACGAGGAGGTAGACCGTCGTGCCCCATTTATAGCGCAAAAGCCCTTGATGCCCAACTCCTTGCGTGCAGAAATCACAGCGGATGTCCAGCTCGAGATGAACTTGAAAGCCTTCTTGCCATGCGCATTCTGCTTCTTGCTCACGATCTTGTTCCTCTTGTTCTTCATGAGGTCAGAACGCGATTGCCCAGATGCGGTCTTTTCCTTGTTGCCAATGCCTTTAAAGACCACCACCTTTGCCAACTTGCCTCGTGCAATCTTGCTCACCGCCTTTTTTTTCATCACCCGCCCCTTCATTGCAGTCTTAGCCTTCGCTACCTTCATGCTCTTCATGGTGGTTTTCATCACTGACTTCTTCATAGGAAGGGCCATTGTGAATCTAAGACGAAACAGTAGGGATCGAGGCAAAGTGCGAGAGCTTGCGAGAGGACTTGAACCAGTTCAGTTAAAATAATCAAACGACAAAAAAACAAGTCACTTGCTCAACAGTTCTTCGCAAATCTGATCTGCTGACCATCTCTTATGCCAGTCAAATCAGAATGAAAAAACTAAAGATGCTCAAACCTGCGGGCTCTTTCAGTCATGTGTTTACTATCCCAATGCTACAGTACGACCTAGGACCTACTTACTCCTCAGGACATGCCAGATTTCCAGTTTTTCCACTGCAGATCTCTGACAGCTGCCAGTCTTGTAGTGGCTCAGCGAAAGCTGCTGTACATGCTGAGCTCAATCTGCTGTAAAAGAAGATCAACATCATGGCAGGTTCAATGCTCCGTGAACTACCACGCAAGCTGACACTGCCTGTAGTTAAACTTCTCAAGCGGCGGCATAGATGGCCTTGGCCTTAGCATAGAGTGCCTTGCCCTGAGCCGTCTTTCCATTTATAGCGCAAAAGCCCTTGATGCCCAACTCCTTGCGTGCAGAAATCACAGCGGATGTCCAGCTCGAGATGAACTTGAAAGCCTTCTTGCCATGCGCATTCTGCTTCTTGCTCACGATCTTGTTCCTCTTGTTCTTCATGAGGTCAGAACGCGATTGCCCAGATGCGGTCTTTTCCTTGTTGCCAATGCCTTTAAAGACCACCACCTTTGCCAACTTGCCTCGTGCAATCTTGCTCACCGCCTTTTTTTTCATCACCCGCCCCTTCATTGCAGTCTTAGCCTTCGCTACCTTCATGCTCTTCATGGTGGTTTTCATCACTGACTTCTTCATAGGAAGGGCCATTGTGAATCTAAAACGAAACAGTAGGGATCGAGGCAAAGTGCGAGAGCTTGCGAGAGGACTTGAACCAGTTCAGTTAAAATAATCAAACGACAAAAAACAAGTCACTTGCTCAACAGTTCTTCGCAAATCTGATCTGCTCATCATCTCCAATCATTGTTTAGGATCTTCTAGGTAGAGACCTCTGCAAAAGCACCCCAAAACACGGTGTCAGTTTCGCCTTTCTTATACTTTTATGATCTTCATATCTTTTCTGCTTTTTTTCAACATCTAGAATCTAGAATTTCCAAAACATCCACACCACAGTGGTTCTCCGTTCCAAGTGACTGCTCGATGTTCCGACTCGTGCACTACCAGCTCCTGAAAAAAAACCATCGATAGTAGGGATGTGATACAACTATCACCATTGTTTCAAGCTTCTAAATGTCCTAACGAGTTTCAAAACCCTGGCCACATCCAGCCGAAACCAAAGAAAAACATTGAACTTTGACAACACCGTGAAGTAAAAAGATGTTTTTCAATCTCTAAGGACGAAGAAAATTTGCCAAAATTCATCAGAAATCTCTCTTCAGTCTCAAGAGAAACCTGCCTGCAGCTCCCTCAAAGCTTTCCAAATTGCGTCGTTGTCCTGCACCCAATTCCATTGTCAAAAATCTGAGATGCTGCTAGAATGCGAGGAGTCTGTCGTCAGGTCAATTCTTGGACGTCTTGTGTTCACGACATTCTGCAATCTTCGTAAAACAAATTGTTGAAACGTGTGCCCTGAGACACCTTGTTGGACATCTCTCCAAATGCAGCTTTGACCTCACATGGTCGAAATCATCCGAGACAACATGATCAACATGTTCGACATGCAATGCCAGTTGCATTGCAGAAAACCCAGACCATATCATTCAAAAGTGCGAAGGGGCAACTGTGTGGATTTCTATACATACCCAAAGAATTCTACAGAACTCTGTTCCTCAAAAGACCTAAACCTCCACGAATATCCTATCTTCCCTGCTTTCACATCTTTTCACCACTTCTTCCCAGCATTTCTTGCCTCGGATGGCTTGGAGTACATGGCATCCATCTGCCGCAGTTGATCTGAGATGCTTTGTCCCGAATCCTCCAAGCGATTGGTCAATACCAACAACTCTTTGCCAGCAGTGGAAAGAGCCTCAGGTGGAGCTTAGGATGAATTGGATCAATACTGTTGGCAAGCATGTTTCAGCTGATTCAAGATGATTCAATTGTAGACCGTAGACCTCTCATCCTCTCAGAACATCTCAGAACAAGGAATTTGGAAATGTTGATTGAAATCTTGGTCAAACAGCTTGTCAGCACTTGAGCCTCAACCAAGGCACCTCGCCCAAGTCAAAGGTCCGTCGCTCTTGACCCTCCAAAAGTTTGGCCATTTCGGACAGACCGCTCTCGGAAGAAGCAACCACCTCCTGCGCGGTGGCTCTGACTTGGAACAAGTTCAACTCATGCAACTTGATGGGACTTGTGAATAGTGCACTCATGAGGTATCAACCAGTGATCAACAAACTGAGCTTCAAATAAACACAAAGACTTGCATATATTTGGACCTAGTCAAACATGGTTGATGTTTGGGCCATCGAATCTCCCCTGTACGTTTAGCGAACGAGATCCAACGAAGGGACCCTCACGACATCTTCAGGTAAGCATTGTATTCACATCCTTCACATTTTTCCAGACTTTTTACGAAAAAGGAATATATCCTACCAATCCACATTAGCATTTCACATCCTTCACTATCAAGTCTTCATCTTGGCCCTGGTCCTTCAAGTTCTGAGCTCGTCGTTCTTGGCTCTGCATGGTGTTGGCCAAGCCAGGGAAGACATCCTGCTCCAAACGTCGGGCCGTTTCTTGTAGCCCGGTACATCGATCCTGGGGCACAGTGCAGCCATTTCACCGGCATGAGAGCTTCCTCTTCTTACCCATTTGCCCTCCATAAAATTGCTAGAAAAAGCCGAGGCTCTTGGAGGTTTTGGTAAAGCTGCTCCAGGTCACGGGCGGAATTCCGAGATTTGCGGTGCAAGTTCTCTTGCTCGCGACTTATGCTCACTGCGTCTGAAAGAGCCTGAGCACCAGAAAACACAGCAACCAAATGCAACACAGAACAATCATATCATATCTTATCATACTTTAACTTCAACCTCAAGTCTTAAACAGCAGAATGTTCATGCCATGGTATGTTGATCAACTTTGTATGCAGCATCATACTGTTGCATCGCATATTATATCAGTACTGCTGCATTGCTATCCTGACGCCCATGACAGCCACCTTGGAGACCATGAATGTCTCGCAATCTCTGAACATGATAATCATCCATGATTTGTCACAAAATCTTGTCCAAATCATAGAATCCTTATAGATCCAGCAGACAAGCACTCCATTGCAACAACCAACAAAACGGCCCAAATGATCTCTTTTCAGGCCAATTGCATATAGGCCACTCGTTTCAATTCGTTCACTTCCGCCTGATGCGATGCCTCCAAAGCGGCAACACGTGCTGCCACCAAGCGCCCCGAAGATGACTGGCTCTCATCTGCAATGGAGGCCTGCACAAAACATGGCTGAAACTGCAACTTGAAAAAACCAGTGGAAGAATCCAACATAGAGAAGCTTTCATCATTGTCTATCTAAAATGCTCTGAACATCAATTATGTCCAGCTACATGATTCTCCAGGGTTGGTATTCTTGGAAAACTCCTCATTGTGTTGCCAGTGTTTGAATGCGTTTGATGCCTGTGCCGCAACCTCCGGAGCTACCCTTGTTGGATGACCATCTACGATCTATGACTATCTGAATGTCTGTGCAAAAAGCGCAAGTGAATCAGAGGGGGAACCCCACCTCAAAAGCAGCAAGGCGCGCCTATCAAGGAAAAGGAATCAAAGCCAACTGTTTTGGCCAAGCTAGTAAATATATAGGGAACAGTGACCAGATCTTTCACTTCTGTGGGTCTCAAGATCTACCATTGGCAGAAGTTATATACAAATCTAGGAAGCATTTTCAAGAGTTGAGCTGTGAATCACTGCGTTTGTCTTTGCAAACCCTCCATTGATTTGGCGACTTGCAAGCCTTAAAAAAACACACACGGAAAACGCTTCATCGAATGACTTATTAAAAGCAAGCATTCAAACCAAGTATAGAGACCGTGTCATTGAAGCAATCAAAGCAAGTATATATAATATATATAATAATCAAGACAGAAACTCATGCAAATAGTTGAAACAAGCAATTGAAACGAGCATCTACCCTGCAAGTCAAAGACTGATTAGATGATAGTCCCCTGGAATTGGTCACTATAAATCACCACTAAATTCATGGTCTTTTCCAAAAAACCATTGAGTATATGGTCTTTGGACTCCCAGGTTCTACAGAACAAGTAATCAAAACAAATAGTTGCCTTAAACAATCTACAAACAACACGTAATGAAAAAGGAATTAAAACAGAAGCAAGTAAAGCATGCAAACCAAGCAAACCAACCATACAAATCATGCCATATGTGGAGATACATGGATATACACGGTGCATGCATCATCCAGAAATCGCATTGCAGGCTACATGTCAGTGCTCAGAAGTACGGCTTCTGTGTAATCGAATAGTACCAGGAGTTTGCGAACCAGAAACACTCACAATTCCGATAAACTCAAAATTGACCTTGTGCAATTGAGATGATATGAACTCCATTGAATCGATACTGGGATTTTAAATTCATATCCTGTTGGACAACATCCGGTATCGTGGTTATTACATGCTAATGACATTTCCTGACCAAGCCTCCATGCTGTTCAAGGCATGCTGCTGGGCTGCGAGCTCTGCCTGTTTCTTTGCAAAACGTTTTGGATATTGTGACTTTGAATCCATGCTAAACTCAGTAGACTAACTGGAGATGTCTAGGCTTGCAAATAGGAAGACTTACCCTATAGATCCAACAAGCTTGTTGATCTATTACAATCTTATAAACTATAAAGAGTTATAAAGTGCTTCTTGAGCACCTGGCTGCGCCTAATATGACATGATTGATCCACAAAAATAATGATATATGATATAGGTAGGAAAATGTCGCCATCCGTCGCCTCCAGAACGTCCGTCCGCGAACACTTTGCCTCGGTTCTTTCAAACGAATTGAGGCTCCAAGGAGGACAGCCATTGTGAAGCATCCCTTGGCTTCCAAAACTTGGATGTACCTGATGATTCCGGAAGAGCTTTAGCAAGCATGCTAAAATCATATCTATCCGTATTGGCTTCTGTCTGGCTCTGTTTTTTTGAGTTGCGGCTGGTTGTGAACGCTCTGTGCATTTTGGCTTGTGCCCTTCTTCCTTTGATTTGATGAAGCTGGTCTGAATTTACAGAGTCAAAAGAACGGCAAAAAACCTCACTGCCAGTGCCAGTAGCAAACAAGAGCAGCCAAGGCACTTGCTGAGTAATGGGTTCGAAGGGAGTCAAGGCACTTGGTCTTTTCGGGGTCAACAAAGGTGTCGTAGCTGTACCCTCCTGTTGGATATGGGTCTCGGAATATCTCCGATGCCGGCTGTATGTTTGATGCAATGCATGTCAGGTATCAAGAATGTTCAAATGTCAAATGACAACCGAAACAAATGAAACATCCTGGTGAGCAAGCTTCAAGTGCCGCGTTGCAACTGGCACAGGCCCCGCGGCCTCATGTTCATCTTCGCGTGGTTACAAGTTACTACTGACTACTGCTATTGCTAATTACTTGCTGTAAGGCTGCACAAGGGTGTTCGTTTTTTTTCCGAAGTGTTCCAGCTGAACCTCCTTAGATAAGAAAAAATGCTGCATATTACTGTACTGTATTATCTATAGTCAAACAAAAAACAAAATCAAACAATCTATCACATCATGAATCATGAATATAAACCACTACTCGCACTTCGGTAGAATTTCAATGGCTGAAGTCAACCTCAAAACAGCGTCTTCCAGTTGGCCGGGGCAACAACTATGTTGTGATCGAACAGCACATCACAGCTTCCTGCCTTGAGTCAAATTGAACCGTGTCGATCTGCGAAACTCATGAAATATCACGCTAAACGACATGCTTTTGTGGTGGGAGATCAATGAGTGCAAGCTTAGACTGACTAATTCTGGGGATAGTGATACTAGTACATCATGCTATCCCCAGACCTTACTTTATGGTGCTTGTGAAAGGCTTCCAATTCGAATGTTTGTTCGTATGATGAGATGTTCATTCTAGCTTGCAAATGCCGAATCAAATTGATAGTCTCAGTTTTTGAAATATGTAATCAATTACCATAAAAGAGCAGGTGCTTTAAGAGCACATAGACGGAATGTATAATGACTATGATTTACTGTGATACGTCATCAGTGTGTGCTATATTTTTGCGGTGCTTCGTTTGTTTTCAAATCACAAAATCCATCGAAATCCTTTGTGTGCCGGCACCTCAGCACCTATGCGCTGGATAACACCCGTATCGCCCTCTGAGAAGGAGGGGAACTGACGCCCGGGTAAGACCTGTGGCTTTCGGCCAAGTCCAGCAAAGAGTGGGGCATGGGCTGATCACGGCTCTTCGACCTATCTCTTCACTTTGACTTACAGCAACTTGACGGTTTAGTTTAGATATTTTGGAATGAGAAATACTCAAATAAATGATAATGAATCCTGAGAATGCAAAAGAAATTGACTTATATTGAGACACAACAAACATGATTTCATCGTCTCATGATATTGGATCAAGCATGATCAAGCATTGAGAGTACTTCTGCCATCTTGTGCCTTCCTGTTCAGGCTTGATCGTTTGCCATTCCCGCCGCCTCGACAACTGAACCACGTTGCATAGCTTCAAGATCCTCACAAGTGCACCAGGTCGACCCAACGCATTTCGTGTTTCGTTGTGTTGCCAGTTCTCAGTGAGTTTCAAGTTTGAGACATCCCTGTGATCATCCACTGAGTTAGCAGCTGGGCTTCACAATGCAGCCATACAACGTGAAGCTTCAGAAAGTCGTGAACTTGATTTCAACCATTTGTGAAGATTGTTTGAAGAATGATCTTCCAGACCAATCGGGAGATGAATATCATTGATGAGTCATGAAATGTCATGAATCCTGGCGCCCCATCAATTCAACTAATTTAACATGGGGCAAATTGCAAAATTCATTGTTTGGGCTGGAACCGTGGAGCTTTGCCATGTATGATTTGCCTATTCCGGCACTGAATTCCTTTGGCTGCATTGTCTTGTACTGCTCCAAAGCTCATGACTGACAATGCCCGAACCTGTGTCTGAAGTGAAACGCTTGCAGAGCAGAGTTCCATCCAACCACAGGTTTGAAGACCAAATGCAACAAAATGCTCGCTGCGAATGCACCGTTCCTACTCTTGGACGTGAAACCATCGTCGTCGTCAGATTCTTCCTCAATATTATTCGTCGTCATCCTCATCCTCATCCTCATCCTCATCCTCATCCTCATCCTCAGCGTCAGCGTCAGCGTCAGCGTCGGCATCATCGTCATCGTCAGCGTCGGCATCATCATCATCATCATCATCATCATCATCATCATCATCATCATCATCATCACCATCATCATCATCATCATCATCATCATCACCAGCATCATCATCATCATCATCATCATCATCATCATCATCATCATCATCATCATCATCATCATCATCATCANCTCATCATCCTCATCCTCTTCCTCATCATCCTCATCTTTCATCTTCATTCATCATCATTGGAAACCCACCTGCATGGATTTCCACCCCCTGTCGCACGTTTCCTCACAAACGATTGGTCCGTGCTGACCGCGGCGCTGCGGTGCAAATATTGGCACATCCCTTACTTGGTAAGGGAAATGGAAATAGTCATAGGATGTCATAAGCATGCCACAAGCTGAAGGCTGCTGTTGAGACATTTGAGACACCATGCCCCTGACTCTGGCCACCCAGCTCTTGGATTTGATCATCCGCCATGAACCTCTGGAGAGATGCTTGATTGATAACTTTCTCACTGAGTTGGCCCTCATCAAATCAAGGGCTAAGCCGCTTCAAGGAAGACAGTTCTACAATATAAATCTCAACGGCCTCAGCCTCGGCCAATATCGATCCAAAATGCTCTAAGCACCCGCTTGAAAGATTTCACACGGGAGAGTTTTTATGACTTTAGAGCAACTTGAGGCTTCACTAGTTCCTTGAGGGGGGGATCCCCTATATTTTCACCTTTCCATAGTCTCCCAAGACTTCACTTCTACCTAAGAACTCGTACACATTTGGTGTCTTCAGACATGATCAGTAAATGAATCATAGATAATACAACCGTTTACTGACAGCCACGGGAGCTTGGAGCACTTCAGAGTGCTTTGTACAATGGAAGGCCCACATAGAGCTCAGGCTTTACCTGCAGTTTAAGGTGCTTGTGAAGACAATCTCAATTGCATCTCTGGAACTCTTTGCGAAATAAATCAAAATCATAATATGATGCAATTCATACTCAATTCATCAAGATGCCTTTCTGCATGTAATCATGACACCAGCACTGGCAATGAAAATTTGGCAGTTTCACGTTGTTTCTCGGCTTCCACGTGCCTGCACATCGCAACTCTTCTTGGGCCTCGTTGCACAGCTAGCTTGGTAGCACAGCTGGAGGGAATTTGCAACTCAGAGTCGCGCTTCCACGAAGGTTCGACGAAAGTCCTCCACCTCACGGTTCACGAGGCAAATACAAATACGGATGATATTTAATAATCACTCAAGAAAGTGGTGATGATGATGAGGATGATGACGACAATGATGAGGAGGAGAAAGACCATGACGATGATGATGAGGATGATGAAGATGAAAAAAATGAAGAGTGTTGCGAATATGAATATGATAATAATATGCTGGTTGTGGTACCCACTTGCCAACAGAATTCAAAAGAAATGATTGGAATATGATTAGACATGGTTGTTCCATGTTTCGGTTCAGTTTTGTTGAAGTTGTCGAGCTTTGACATCAGCGACATCAATTTCAGTGCCGGGAAAGAACAATCATCACTCATCACATGGCCGCCTGAAATGGTTTGGGTTGACCAGAATCTCGATCAAAGCAAAGAGATGTGTCGAAAGTCCAATCCTTGGCAACTAAAAAATGGCAATACAGGAAGATAGCTTCTATCTGGAAGGACGTTTTATCGTCCAAAAGCTGTTGCTACACACTGCTTCACCAGCTCAAAGTTTCATATTTCGGTAGCGCTGTCCATCTCCGGAGGCTTAGGGCAGCACCATCAACGGAGTATTCCTAGCGGCTGTCACCTGCAACGGATGCCACGAAAGAAACAAAAAGTACAAGATATGCTAACAATCTAAGAGCTATCATCTGCCTAATGAGAGCAGGTGCTTCCGAAATGGAATACAATAGAATTCAGCAATACACCAGATTCAGATGCTTCTATGTAGTAGAACAATTAACATTCCTAATTCACTACGAGATTTGACTACACATTTGCAAGCGTGCTAATCTGAAACAAACCTCTGGATCCTCGGCAGGCACGAACTGCGACAAAAAACCTCAGCACCACAAGGTGCTAAAAGTTGCCTGCTAGCCTACTGCTGGGGAAGAGCCCAGGTTGCCGACTATGCTCCAGCGCATCCTCTACTCCAAGCCGCCTGGATGCCCGGATTCACTCCAAGCCAGCGAAAATTTTTCCTTTCCATCTGTTCCTGGCCTCGAAGGGTCAAAGCGCAGCATCTGCACCTGAAATGTAGAAGCCATACAAATCACAAACGACAAAGAGATGAGGAGGGATGCGCCTTGCTAAACTGCGAAATGAGTGTATGCACCAAAGTCAATGTGAGATAGTTGGGAGTTGAGCTTTCTGATGGCAGGCGGATACTAATCTGTGATCAATGGTGATGAATCATATCATATCTGATTCAACTACTAATGTCTAGTGTGACCTTAGCTTTGTCAAAATGGTAATTACAATGTCAAACAACTAAATCACATGCCATGGAAAAATGCCATGTGAGAGGTCTGTTGATGGGGATGTCTCATGGATGATTCCAGACCAACCGACCAAGGTATCCCAACTCCAATGTTGTTTTCTCCATGGGTATCCCAACCAACATCTCGACCGCCAGTGGATTCACTGGACTGCCAGGTCGTTGCATGAGTCGCAGAAGGCCCTGGACCATGGTGGTTGGCAGCGGTTGGAATGATCTGATCAGCTGAATCTGAGGACACCTGAACCCTGTATTGAGCCTCACAATCCCTGCCTGGTCAGTGGGAGCCGCTGATTTGTTACCTCAGCACTTTTAGTCACTTCATCACTTTGCTTCATTCACAAAAATCACCCACATCGCCCTAAGTGGTTGAGCATCAGACACATTTGCACAAACTTGTGTGCCGAACTTGAGGCCGGAATCCACTCCAAGTCTTCATAGGCTTGGCAGCCCAGAACACTAATGATTTTCCTCAGGCACTGGAGGAATGAAGCTACAAGTACCATCTCTGGCTTGTCTTTTACCAGGTCCAAGGTAATTTCATGTCGTCACATTGGCGAAGAAAACATCAAAGTTGAGCATCACTGTCACTGCTATGCCGCTATGACTCTGACTATGCACATGTTACCTCTGAGAGTTTCACTTCACTTGGTCCAGGGAGTCTTTGCCCTCAAAGATGGGCCTGAAACAGGGAAGTTGCAGGACCCCCTTGTGGTGTAACCATGCAACAGCTGCTCAGTTCAAATCTACATTCGCTTTACATCCACACCATGCTGTAGATCCTTATCCATTCTGAAGATCCTAGAGTTTGGGGGGGGGAACATCATTCTCCTGCTTTGTTCTCACAGCGATTCTATGCATAAGCAGGAGTACTTGACAGCTGGAAAAGGTGTGTCAAAAATGGTCATGAAGCGGAAAACAGCTACACTCTGATCACCTTCAAACCTTGCATCCATGAGAGTAACCGCTGTTCCTACACGGGACTTGGGGATTGATTCGACAGGGCCTGCGTGTGAGCATCTCGCCGAGGATGCATCCAGCTGACCACATATCGACCGCCTCAAGGCCCATGTTCCATGAGATTGACGGGTTGTCTGTCACTTACGTAGGGTGCAAGCGCAACCAATGTCACACATGATTCAACGACAATTGTTTCACATTCCCATCCAAGATCGCGAAAAAAAAGACTAAAACATGTTTCATTGTCAAAAAAACAAGATACAACATCTCAAGGCCGTGGCATAAGTGTATTTTGAAGCTGTTAGGACCACCTGACCCAGTTCCAATGATTGAACTGGTGGACTGGTGAACCTTTCTAAAGCTTGAGACTGTGCCTCAGGTGCCCGGTAATACCGGGTCACCACGTACTCCGTCAGCATCAGTTCATCGTGTCCATCCTGGAATGGGGCACCAGCAATGATGGGAAACTGAGAAGTTTCGGTGGCAGAGCCTGACCGTAGCAAATTTACTCCAGAATCAAAGCATATCCAAACTATTCAAGAAGCTCCAATACGAAATACGTGTGGTACTTCGAACCTTGTCAAGGCCTTGGCCTTCCAAATGTAAACTCGCTGACAAAGATTTGAGATGGAAAGTGATCTTTTTAAAGCTGTAATGGACACCATCTTTTTTTGGTGAACCTTGGGGAGAGCTAGTTTCTCCTCATCTGAGTCAATACCACGAGAGAGGCCCAAGTCACCGATTTTCACCTGGCCAACCAGGCAAGGGTGTCATTATGCGGGCTGGGCTTGCAATTCGGCGATTCAGAATCAGAATTCATGTGGCTCCTGTTGATTATGTAAAAGTCACATTAAATCTGGATTGATCAAAATGCGTTTCAACCCCCGCAAAGTAGCAAACAAAAAAGCCATGACAAAAACGACCTTGAGCTGGCTTCAAAGATTTTGCTGACTGACTGTAACTTTGAGTCTGTCTACTTCTAAAGTTGATCTGTCTTAGGATTGCGCTTGATCATATGATGTACTATGTAGTGACGAGTACCATCTATGAATCTATGATACGGTAGCATCATACACTTGCACCACTCCACACACACTGGATCCAATCATCCATGTCTGGAGCCTCCCCTCCAGATCGGACTAAGACATTGCCAGGTTTCAAATCCTCGCGCGCGAGCAAGTTTCAAAAAGGTATAAAAATGTGTGAAACGTGTCAAACTTCGCACAAGTTTTGCACACAGTATTGGATGGAATTCTATGGGTTGTTTGAAGCACGGTTGGCCTATGGTTGGAAGGTGGAAAGACTGAAGAATGAGCTGAAGATTCAAATCATGACATTCCTCTGTGAGCATCTATGAGCTGCTTAAATGCGCTTCCAAAGCAAGTGCATCTTCATACTAAACTATACCATCAAAGTGAAGATGTTAAAGCCAAACAAAAGAGTCTTGAAGTGTGGCGTTAAGGCGTTAAATATGTTGAACCACATACTCAACCTTAGCAGTTGGTGACCAGCCATCCCACTGGTCTCATCTGGTCCCTGTGAATAACATGTGCACATCGTAAACAAAGGAGCCCACGCATCATCTGGTACAAAACCTCAACACATTGAACCATTTGAACATTTCAACCTCTCTGTTGATGATGAAAGGAGGAATCAACTATCAATACAGCAATGCATGGAACGAACTCTGACAGTTAAGCAACTGACACATTGGACCTGCATGGGCAGGTATAATCTCAAGAGGCTGTTTTTTTAACATACGTTCAACTTTCAATCCTTGCCTGATGATCACTGAGGTACTGTTTGGTGCCATGGATTAAAAGGTGGAGGTCTCCATCCATCCTGTCCAAAGCCAGGATGCTTTGGAGGGAACCAACTCTGAAGTGGAAGAAGTGAGAAAAGTGAGACAAGACTCTGTAGATTCTGCATTCTGATCCTTCTGCAGAAGTGTCTAATCTGCCAATAGTGTTTAAAAAAAAACGCTCCTCTCCAGGCATAAGTAGGCATCCTGGCACATGGATTTTTCTTGAACCTATCAACACGACTGAGACTCACAACTCACGAGACAACTACGCAAACAAACAGCTTCCAGTGGAAACCTATGAAACCAACAATTAGTTACCCCGCACTTCTCTGTCTGAGTTATCAATGTATCGCTTCCTTGTTCCCAGATCCATCTGCCCTTCCACATTGCGTCCTTGAAGTTCGGCCCGTCCAGGAACAACTCGTGTAAGCACAGGACGTTGGGATGCTGCAAATGCGACAACAGTTTTACCTTGCCAAAGTTGGGCATCGCGCAACATGGTGTCACCTGTCACCTGTCGTCATGCTAGTAGTCCCTCTGATTTTTAATCTGTTGACTGTTGGGGTTTAACGGTTTAACACTGATTACATCCATTTTGGGGTGAAACAGAACGGCCATGGACACATCATGAACCACCTATAGCACCACTTCATGAGACCCAACATGATGCCCAGCACCTCGCGAAGGGTTCGCAGAGCCAGGACTGGGTGGTCAAAGATGCGTTCCACCTGCAATGTCATGGTCATAAGACATCATGATATAGCATGGTGTATCATGATATCACAATAAATAAACTTGTGTCTTGTGATGTCTTGTGCCTGAGATCCTTAACATTCTTTGACCCTTAGGTTCCTCATAATGTCTAAGGATATGTTTAAAGGTGGTATGCATGATGGGTTTTCTGCCCAATATACAAACAAAGTCCATCCGTCGAATTTTGGATGGCTGTTCATCCGTGTCCTGGCGTGTACCGGCAAGTGCATGTCTCTTCTACGTAAGTGTATGCCTGTATGTGCCAGTACAAATAATATGAACAAATATGTACTGTATACAAATGGATATAAATATGGTTGTCACTAAAGTATAGACCGAGTCGAGTTGCATGTATCCTGTATAGTCACCGTCTGGTGCGTGTGTAGCCATCGCCTTCTTCACCGCCAGCTCTTTGCCTTCTGCTTGGAAACAGGCAACCTCGAAGCTGAAATTCCACCAAACAGTGACATGAAATTGGCACTATAGTGAACAAGCCTTGCCAGCTTAAAACTCAAAGCTCAGGAGCTTCTCTTATTCTGCCTGCCCCTCATCATACAGTATAAATCAGAAAAGTCTTTGACACTTTTGGATGCAATCTTGAACCAAGTACGGCCACTCCATTTGCAGCCATTGTGCTCATAGTGAGAATATGTGATAATGGTCCTTGCCACGATACTGTAAGGGCAAAGCTCAATATTTCCATTAATCTATTCCTAAATCATCGAAAATAGAACAGCACGACCCAATGTTCTCCAGGCCACTGTGGCATAGGCCCCAGAACCCAGGATCTGCACAGGTCGCCAACTGACATGTTGGCTGACAGTGGCTCGAAAATAAATCTGTTTTCAGGATTCGGAGATGTAAAGCTGTTGCCAAGCTGCCAAAACTCGCCGTTTTCTCTGGATTTTCTGAAAAGTCATGTTCATAGGAAAATGATGCAAAATGCATCAACTCTGTTGGATAGCAATCGAAATCAAACTCGCCGGCACCGCTTTCCTGGTAGCGTAAAATTCACATTCACAGCCTTTCCTGACAGCGTAAATGTCCTTGCATTTTTGGCTGGCAGATTGGTAGGGAAAGATTGCAGGACTTCTTACAAATTCCTACAGTACAAATTCCATCAGGTTCCTTGACATTGCAAGATGCTTCATTCCTCCAAGTCACACTTTGAGAAATTTGAAACTTTGTTTCTGTAGTCCTCGAAGCAGCATGCTGCTTTCGGTCCATGCTCTACCGAAATATCAAAATGTAGAACCGTGTGACTGTGACTAAGATGTCAAGCAACATCAATCAACCTTTTGCTTGGTAGCAAGAAACTCTGCTTAATGCTGCTTAATTCTATATTCTACTCTGGACTGTGCACGTCCAGCAGACTCAATCTGCTCACTTAGTGCTTGATTGGAACTGGCTCAGATTTGATTCAGCCCACAAAAACAAGTTCTTCGCTCCAATTCCATGTTTCATGCATGTTTTTTGTGAAACTTCTGGGATGCATCCAAATCCTCTGTCAGACCGACCAAACATTTCCCTCAACTGAGGCAATTTGGGCAATTTGATGAGGCTCAAAGCTGATTTGTCAATGTGAGGTGCTGATTTAGACCTCCAGCTGCAGCCGAAACAGGCCAAGAATACATGATCAAGAAACAAAGTTACAATTTCGCAAAGGTCATCAAACATATTGAATCTCAAAGATCCGCAAATGGAAGAGTGCTTCTCATGTCACGCACTCTTGTTTTGTCACCTGCAATGAGGCACGTCTCTGGGGCCGCAAACCTTCCAGATTTGAAAGGTTCACAGCACCGCAGTTACAAACTATGTACAAACTTTGCAAACATGTTATGTGGGATCTTACATGATCTTACTGTTCTTATTGTACATCCTCCGTACATCCTATGTACATTTTTTTCTAGATGGGTCCAAAACAACGGAGTCGAGCAGTTCTCAAGACTCCAAGCTCTGGACACGAGCCCTAGCTGCACCAAACAAGTGAGTCCAGGTGATCAATAGAGATGGGAGATGATGGGAGTCTGGGCAAGTGAATTAAAAAACATATTGTGAGATCAATCAGGAACATCGTGACAACAGTAACTTTAGTAGTGCTGGCTGTATCAATTTCGTAGACAGTACAATAGATACCCGCGACAAACATCTCTAAACTCCTATCTATTCTCATCCAAACAATTTCCATCCAATCTTCAATGTCAATTTGCACCAAACTCCACAGCCCTCACAGCCTTTTTGGCTTTATCTTTGCCCGGAGGAACCAAGACCAAGCGAATGGGACGTAAGGCCCTACTAAACAACAATGGATATAAGGGTGCCGGTGGAGCTCTCGTTGCTGGTGGCAAGCAGCATTGGGGTAGCACCGACACCACCGAGGGGCGAGGCGATGCTGGCGCCTCCTGCGGCGCCTCGACCTCCGGAGCGATGGAACTACGGCGACTGGCCACCTCCGAGGCCTCGACGTCGTCGTGGGTCACGAGTTGAGACCAGCTCTTCATCACTTGTTGAAGAAGGACGATTTTGGAATAAATGGCCTGAGATTTTGACAAAAAAACAACTTCAGCCTGGAAAGGTACTTAGATTGAACTTCATAGTCATCATAGTGTTCATTGATACCAATTACTGCTTAACGGAATGACACCAAAAAGGGAATATTAGGAAAGCATGCTTGAAAACTGACAAACCTAGAAAACGACCTCAAAAAATGTGACACTCATCAAATTCCTTGTTTCAATAAATATGATGAAATTCCACCCAGTCACTGAGGAGATATCGGATGTCATCCCTGATTGGCCAAGCAGGCGGAGATGAGTGTACTTCTGTCGGAAGAGTCGCAACTCCTGTCACTTTGCAAACTGCAAATGCTTCAGACCTGTTTTTCGACCATCATCTATCATACACTAGTTGATCTGTTCAAATCTTATTGTACGTATAAGCATATTATTGGAACTACTAAAAGTATAACTTCAAATCCGTGCAATACAGACCGCATGCTACAATGACTTTATTCGTTACAGATCCCCATTCAATTACATTCATATTATTTCATATTGTACTGAATCCATCCCATTACAAACGAACTTTCCATCATTTCCACCATTAGCCCCTCACCATTTGCCTGCTGATATGCCATCCTCGCTCTTTGCTTCAAGGTATCAATCCATGGTCGTTTCTGTCCGGGCGAGGTCAGGGAACTGAAGCGTTGCTGTGTCAGCATCAAAACGTGACCTGGGCACATGGTCACGACAGAAACACCACATCATATATTCATAGTCTATTAAGGTGGTCAATTCAGGACACTTCGCTATGCCTTATTCCTTCTCATTGTCGGAACATAGTGAGTGGATATCTTGGCCAAATCAAATTTTGCCATCTGAATCTGAATCAACAAAGCCAAAGTTCTGGCATCCAAGAGGAAACAATGTCACTAGCTATACCTGAATAGAGTAAACCAGTATGTTGCACATTTTGACATAGTTTGACACATGGTGTCTTGCATTGTTTCACCTGCTGCAGTAATCTAGACGATATACTCAACCGTGGATCTTGGAGATGAAAGAGAACTACGAACTCTGTTTTGACTTCAGTGGAAAAACACTGGAAAAAAGCAAGTCATCCCAGCCACACATAGTCTTGGTCCTCACAGTAGCATGATAATGCTGCACTACTCCCATCATTTGGGCAGCGCCAAATGATTTACCAGCCCACAACATGCTTACCTGCGTGCCCCTGAACAGGATATCTGCCTTGCCAACATTGAAAACCACCATGCTGGAGCCCACTTCGCCCTCTTCAAAAATCAGACTCTGAGGGTGTGATACCTTTCGTTCCAATAGAAGAGTCACGCGCTTCAAACACTGCGAAGGCATTCCAGAAAAGATGGGGTGCTTTAGCAACCGCCGACCAACCTGATCATCCAACACGGTGTGTAAATATTGCTCAAACTTCGCGCGCTCGGCTGGAAACGTCTCGAACAAGCGGAACAAAGCCGTCCTTTCAGGGTGTTGGAAGGACTTAAACCTGGGCAAACCATAAATGACTTAAGAAAGGTTCAAACCAAAGACACTGAAGATTGAACATATGCATGTAGTCAAACACTGAGCTTGAAAGAGAAATCCCCCCAAGGAAAAAGATGGAAAAAGACTTTATTGACTTGTAAAGGACACGTGAAAAATATCAAACAAGTAAACATTGAATTCGCAGGGATACCACGAAACCAAACCTTTCATTCTGCCAACTTTATGATTTCATCAAGGCGCCTGGAGATTGTACCCACTTTACAAATCTCATCGGTCTTCACCTCGATAGCATCTCCAGTGTCAATACCTCGCAGGGGACATGGGATGGGATGTATCAAAAATTGGAGACTCGGAAAACCCGGCAAAAAGATATGAAAAGGATGGAAGATGGAAGATGTTGACTTCTTCCGGCTAGATCCAACATCATCCTATGCGCCATTCCTTCGTCTAAAATTTACCAACATAACAAAATGCAACAAACGAATCCAGCAGCAACAAATTCACAATCCTGCAGGAAAGGTACGATAAAGTTCCAAGATTCCAGTAATAGATTTTGAAGACAAAGCCGCCACCAAGAATCCATTCTTCATGACATGCAGGTGCCCTTCAATAATGAAATACAACTTGGGATTGTCCGAGTCCTGTACCAAAGATTGTCCAGGTAACAACAAGCACGGTTCCATACAAGATGCCACCTGTGAGATGAAGTCACTGGAAGCATCTGAGAGGATCTCCACCCTGGACAAGTGACTGCGTAAGGCAGAGACCTCCATGGGTTGATGATGGGCAGCTTGCCGCTGCAAGTCACAAGAATAAAAAACATCAAACGATAGGACTTAGAGAATGGAATATGTATATATATATATACGAAATACAACAGTACATCAATATTTTGAAGTTTGAAAATATATCAATATTTTGTAACGTAGTATATAAATGTATCAGTTTACAATATACTACATCATGAATTGAATTGACAGTGGACAAAATAATGAATCATCAACAACTCTTTGCATTGGAAAACAGTTTCACCAAGTTTGGACGGCTGTTCTCCAGCCTTCATCATGGATTCATGAAAGTCATCGCATAGTCGCTTGAAGGAGATGTTGGTCTGAAGCAACAACTCCCGCCGAAAGTCTGGGTATTTGTCCATGATGGCTGCAAAGCGGTGCTTGCAAATTGCACCTACGAAGCATGTCTCCTCTGCCTGGTATGCGGAGCAGCTCAGCAGCTCTGCATAACATGTGTTACAACTGCAAATTGTTACACAAATACAGATAGTGCGTTCATCACCGTTGCGATGTAGCGATACAGATACAGTACACCAAAGATCCAAGAGGATCCGTGAGCTCAAAAGTGTGAAATGTGAGAAGGTCCAAGAGCCCCGCAACCCTCACATCACATATGTTTGTTCGGTCAAAAAACCAGAATGGCCACAGCATGGCAGGACTGCTGAGGGAACTGACTTCCACATTTTTTCCGTGTCAAGAAACCCACTGATTTTTGATCTCAACAGATGAAACAGTTAGTTAACATCATCCAACACTATACGGAATGTGAAATCATGTCAATGAGATGAGGATACGCAGCCCAGCCACGACGATAGTGGTGAAGACCTTCTTGGTCATCATTGATGCGATGCCTCCCACGATGCAAGGGCCCTCCATGGGTTGCAAATCCGCTCCAAATGCATTAGCAGAACAAGTTCCTGGGGATGTTACACTGATGACAGTGCTGTTGATGCCCAATGAGTTTACGACAAACACGGGACAAATTTTGGAAAACAGTGGAGCAAAATTAGGATGCATGTCACCAACTGCTCCAGCATTTGGGTTGAAAGTTCTGGAAACCAGGAACTCCAAGTCGTTTTGTCCGTCCTCGTTGCAGAATCACAATCTCATACAAGTCATCGCCTGCACCAGACGCAAATGACTGATGTGGAATTCTGAACCTCAAAATCTGGTGCTGTAGACTTAAGCTGATTCAAATTGGGGAACCACTGCAATCCACCCTTTGGATCCACCCTAAGCCCTATCAACTCCATTTAGATCGACCAAACCTTGTTGTAGAATCACTTGTTGGGGCACATAGAGCCGCAATTTCATCCATTTTGATAGCTCTTCCAGTGGTTCTGGGGGCAGATCCTGGAACTCACCAATCTCTCCCAGATCACGAGGAAGTTGGATGGTATCCTGGGAGCTTGGGAACAATCCAAACTTGGAGATTACATGAATTGCCTTCACTGAATCGCAGTCATGGGTGGTGAATCTAAGACATGACATACATGACACACAGCTTGTTGGTCTTGTGCTTATATTCAGAGAGGCATTTTCACAGTTTGGACAGGATGGGAAACTGTCCACAATCTTCAGAGCCAAGTGTCGCCATCCTTGGTGAATAACCTGACATAGTTTCTTGGTAGCCTCAGTTTGGGACATCCGTAAAAACCATCAGATCACCCAGGCCTACATAGGCTTCCCAATGAAGCAAAAAAATTGTGTAGGATCTCTGGATATGTCTATCTATCCAAGGCATCTGACCCGAAATGTAACCTAGTTTGAAGGGTCGCGTTGACTGACAGTCATTCCCAGAGAGTGACTCCACCACGGTCTAATTGTTTTTGTCCAGTAACAAGGAGACTTCCTCACGCGACAACTCTTCACGCTGCTCTTCTGGGTCCACAGTCCATGGTATCTCTTTGCAAGCATCCTTTTCGATACGCTTCTCCACTAAATCACGAAAGATCAGGGACTCATCCGGGAAGGCTGTCAAGCATGATCTGAGAGCGCTGGTTGTGAGAATCTTCACCACACAATTAGATGTTGCGCGCACAGTGGCCTTGGGAGAACGCCAAAGTCCCAAAACGTTGAACTCCCCGAAGAGAACGGCATCTTCAATCTTGGTGACTTCGATTTGATGCATCTCTTTTTCATCCTGGCCAGGTCTTGTGAAGGTATAAATTGACTAAGCCTACCTCAAGCCAAATCATCTCGAAGTCAATACTCTTCTGGAACATCATAGTCCAGAATGTCTGCAAAAATCCACTAATTAGTCACTAGCCTAGATAATCAAGAATTTCTTTAAACTTTACACGTTTTGAATTTCAAAGAAACTACAAAAGGCATTGAAGCCATCACTCCCAGCCAGTATCCGTCCAGCCTTAAGGATTTCCACGGATCCATCACATAAGATGTAGGCATCTGGGTTAGGTTTCCCGCCTTCAAGCAGCACATCACCTGAGGCAAACTTATAAGAATGGCTACAGAAATCGAAGTGTTGTTGAATGTGTATATATCCGTTGTATATAATTTCATAATCCGTTGCAATGTAATAGTCTCCTCTAGACAGGAACTGCATGGTTTGTTTTGAAGCATCCCCTCAACTCCGAAGGGTTTCGTTGGGCACCTGGTTGAAGATCCCAGTGTTTCACCATTTCTTCCAGTTGATCGATGAAGTCAAAGGACGCCTTCTGAAACATTTTGATGTTCCTGAAGCTGGCCTAGCAACCAACATGGTGAAGCCGCAATCTGCTACAAAAATTGTTGGTTTTTGCTACTTGTGAATAGATTACATACGCTGTAGCAGCTGTAGCCTGGGACCCGTCAAGCCTTGTTGACCATCAAAACGTCAAACTTCTTTTTGAAGGTTTCCTCATTGGCGGTGGTTTCGAGGCCATGAGTTTATAGATGTGACGCTGCAAGCTGTCTATCAAATGGACATAAATCTGAAGAACCCTACAGTAGACAGTAAACAGCGATAAAGAGTGAATGACTTGCAGGAGTCTTATTGCACTGTAGTTAGTTTGAGTAGAGCATATCAAAATATGCAATAGAATAGCTGAAAAGACTTTCAGCGAATTCACAGAACAGCCGGGAGACATACATCCGATCATCCTTAATGAAGAGTTCCAGCAACGATGGGCGAGGCCAGGAATATGTGATCACAACACTTGTGACTGGACGAATCGTAGCAGCACAAGGCTTGATGACATCACCCAAGGAACAAATGGAGCGCTCACCCAAAAGACTCTGAGTGCCCAGTCTGGAGATCACTTTGCCATCAATAATCACATCCACCTGTCCTGCGTAGATGACGTGAAAGGCCTCAGCCAATTTGCCTTGAGTCATGATATCCTGAAACGGTTTGTAGGTGTTCCTCCGCACAATTTGGAGGAGCTGTTCCAAGCTGAACACATCAAAGCTGGAGAAGAACTCAATTCCATCCTCGGGCGAACTGCCAAGTGCAGCTGGCTCATGTGATCTGATCTTGATTCGTGATGAGCATGTATGTTATGCTCGTATTATACTGTGACGTACTGCATCTGATTGCCTTAGGTTCTAAATATTTCTAAATCTGATTTGCGTCCTAGAAAAGCATAGACAGTTGAATCCTTGGACTGAAACCAAAAAAACAAAAAATGTACAGTACACTCTCTCTTGATCTGTCGTCTTCCCACTAGCACCTCCTTACTTATCAAAGGAAGTTTAGCTGAGAAACTTCCGATATACGAACAACATCCCAGTCAAGTTAAAGTCAAGTAGAGTCAAGTAGAGTAGTGTCAAGTAGAGTCAAGTAGAGTAGAGTCAAGTAGAGT